>QHHH01000072.1:0-152988 GCA_004367485.1 Fusarium citri
ACGTGACGGAGTGGTTAACGTGCTTGCCTCGAAAATTAATTCAGTAAGCAAGTTCCTTCGGGAGCGCAGGTTCGAATCCTGCCGTTGTCGTTTAACTTTTGTTGATGTGTTTGACAACACATCCACACATCTTTTTTGCCTTTGAGTGTAACCCCGGCAACTACCCACCACCTCCCCACCCCCTGTCACGTTACTGGAAGCATAAGATAAGATCGTCCAATCAGGTGAGTGATAGAAAGATCACTATCCTCTTCAATTTGGCTCTTGAAGCCACGTCGTGATGATATCTCACGAAAGTGATCGCGGACAGCGTACTGTTTTTACTATGTAGCTCTGGGTGAGGGAAATTATGTAGCGTTATTGATCTCCTGTGTGGATCTGATCATGCCACACTCCTTCTTGTAGGTAACCCTCTGAGATTGAGGTTTGTGGCTGGGTATTGAGCTAGTAGGAAGATGGTGTGTGGCATGGTAAGATCCGCCATATGTGGCTCCAAGACCCAATCCTGAGAGGATAATGGACCCTTTCTGCTACCCACCTACGTGGGCAACCTAGTCATATCGTTCCAGTAGTTTGCCGTGTAGTGGAGAGGTGGGGGCGTCTGAGGGCAAAAAGTGATGGTGCTGTCACACACCAGGACACGGTTGCTCGACAACGGCAGGATTCGAACCTGCGCTCCCGAAGGAAATCGCTTGCGATAGCTGAATAGTTTTCGAGGCGATCACGTTAACCACTCCGTCACGTTGCCTTTGTTGATGTTGTGGTTGTTGGAAAATGAGTATATCAAGGGAGCCGGTGGTGGGCGTTGAGGTGGGTTTTCATCACCACACTTATCACATGACTTGACCAATAGCTACAGTTCCCTGCCAAATCAAACGCAATGAATTGAGCGGCAAATTGTTATTTATCTTGTTCTGAGGGATCTGGCTGGTTCGCATTTGACATTCCGGCTGTATGTGTCTTCTGTTCCTGGACGGATGTCCCGATCAGGTTTTCGGCAAAAGTGGGGCTTCTCGAAGATCCAAGCCGGGATTAAGCGAGCCAATCAAACGACAGTCCTTACGGGCCACTCCCGTCCCCACAACCCGTAACCACGAGCAGTACCTTCCCATCGATCACAATTACTGTGAATAACTGTCAAATGACAGTTCGTGTGATAAAAGTGTTGTTTTATTAAGTACGCATTAGATGCGTCACTAACAGACCCCGAGTAGCAAACACTATGATGAATGGCGAGGGAATGAAACCGGTGCGCTAGTAGGCCCGTCGTAATCGAGATAGCTGAGCCTTCATTCATTTTAATATGTTGAGTCCGATCAGCAGTTACATGCGTCTCATAATTCACCGAGTGAATGTATCAAGGCGGTGCTAATGGACTCACAGGCGTGATGGTTCGAAGAGAGATTGTTGAGATAAAGTAGTCTAAATGCTCGTCTAACATAGCATAAGGTTGCTCAATTATTTTGTCTCTTAGGATCTCGGTGACGTATTCGGCTGGCCCTTGACCTGGGATTTCTATGCCCGCGCTGTCACCCTCTCTACAAGAGAGCTTCTTGATTCAATACTATCAATTCTTTACATCTCCATATTCTCGGTGGCTTTGGCCACCGCGGCCTCAGCCTTCTTGTCCTTCTTCGCTTCCTTTGTCTTCTTGTTCTTCTTGACCCCCGAAGGGGCGGGAGCGGACTACAGATTGATAAGATAAGTTAGCAAACGCTTCTAGTTAATACTGATTAAGTAGTATCCAATATGACAAGAACTTACAGATGAAACACGCTGCCCGCGGGCAGGAGAAACGAACCACCGGACACGATAGTGACATTGTTTGCTAAGAAACATTAATATCTGGTCTATAGGGGGTAGGTAGGTAGGACTTACGGTTTGAGCGACCAACGCGAGCAGTGTGGTTGGGTTTTTTTGCAGACGGAGCAAACGACACAGTACTTCTTCTTGGCCTTTTTTATCTGAGGCCGGGGCCTCAGATGTGTCCCCGGCCTCACTGACTGGATCTTCAGGAGAGAGGGACTGTTCAGTGGCCTTGGTAAGTGCCGCTGTCTCCTTCTCGGTCTTCGCGGTCTTCGCAGTCTTCCGCTTCTTGGATTTCTCTACTCCACTGGGAGGGCCCTACATACCAACAAGTTAGCAAGTGAGTTGATAGGATGTTGTTGAGGTAGTGGAAAACACGAATGATGTGGGAGTAGGTAGTCCTTTTCCCCCTTGAAGGTTGACGGACTCTTGTCGCTGTAGTGGCACGAACGGTGAGAGGACATTTTTTGTTTGTTTGCCGGAGCCGTAGATGCGATGTGAAGTAAAAGAAGTGTACATTACCCGGTCTGGCGGGTAGCGCGATGATATTGATGCGGACTCAAAGGTAGGGAGGTCTTGACGAAGCGAAGCAACCTGGTAGCATTTGAGATTCAGAGCCCGAAGTATGCCCCGCGTGGAACCGCGGAATCGAAGAGGTTGATTGATGCTGGAAGGAGCCAAAAACCTGAATAGGAAGAAACTGCTGTGGAGGTTGTTTGATCCTTCCCTCAGTAGGTACCTAGGTAATCAAAAGGAATAAACATCATTTTCCCCTCCTTCACCGCTCTTGCCACAAGCCCATTAACTCTACCTGCATAGTTTCAAGTGCATGCCAACATGAATCTCATCAGCCGCCGACCTTTCGTCTTCTGCCGCGTGCACTGCCGCGCAGCTGCCAACTTTCTGCACCGCCAAATTACAACACAAAATCTTGTCATGCTGTGTTTCTCTTCCAAAATTCTTTCAACAATCCTGCCTTCTTCATCGCTCTGGGAACATCTATCCCAATGAGCCACAATATTAAGTGAGGGAGTTCATGGAGCTGGGAGTCAAGGTCACCCAATCATATACCCGCACTTACATCTCCCACGATATCATCAAGAAGAATCGTTGAGCCTGCGGTCAATCCTTTGTAACAAACTATCACTGTGCTCTGCAATATTAAATAGCTAGGTACATCCGGAATGGCCTTACCCTACGTGCCTCACCATCTACAGTAACTGGTGTAACCCCAACCCCTCGACCACATTGTCTGGCCGTGCTGTTGAAGTTGTAAGAACTAGGTATAGCAGGACAATTTTACAGAAACGTTAATCAAGACATTTCGATTTCCAAGTAATATTATCTGATCTATGCCTAAGAGCTTGATATCATGTTCCTCAAGAAGGACCGTTCAGGCATCGAGCGACAAGTAAACAAATATACTGGCGAGCTCTTAGTGCGCGAGTATCAAATCTTTATCTTGAGGAACTTGACTACCTACCAATCTTCTATCGTCGCTCGCCACTGACAGATAATTCTACTAGGCTAGACAATGGCAGCCTATGATGGTCAATAATCATGAGTTCGAGTTGTCGCTTATCTGCCTTTCTCACTCTCTCGCCAACACATTTGAGTAACTCCTTTTCCTAGGTACGTGTGACTGTGGTTTCAAATTACAACTCTAACCAGCACACAGATGATGGTCCGCCCAGCCGGTGAAGAATTCTTCCCAAAAGAGGCACCGACTAGATTACTGTTCCGAATCCCCGACTATGACGGCCTTTTACTGTGTACACTCTCAACCTTCCAAGATCGATATGAACGTTTCGAAGGCAGCCTATCTTCCTTTTCCTACCAACAATTGAGGCTTTCGCCAAGTTATCATCGGCTAAATCGTACGAAACCCCGATAAGAGTAGCCACCCGGCCAAGCAGCCACTCAACATTGACACAGTTCCGTCCAGACAAAACGCTGCCAACCCACAACCTCGCCAATGAACAACAATCCCAGGTGAAGCAGTTTGTAGAGCCGGGAGTCAAGGTCAAAAGCATCACTGGTAGAGAAACCTTCAAAGTATATAGGTTTTATTTCTTAACCCTTTGTGGGCATTTGCTAACTTGTTGGCATGTAAGCTCCTCCCGCCGGTATCAAGAAGAGCAAGAAGGGCAAGAAGGGCAAGAAGGGCAAGAAGACTGACAAGGAAGTTGCCGCATTGGCAAAGGCGGCCGAGCAGATGGAGGTGTGATAAATAGTATTCAATCAACCAACTCTTCCGGCGCCCTCAAAAACCAACGTTCACTCCCCTGCAATAGTCAGGCACAACTCTACGATCGCTCCTACCTCAGGATATTAGAAGAACCAAATCATTGTCTAAATCCTAGGGCTCTAGACTAAAGTGGCCTAAGCTCTAGTCTAAGGTAGCATAAAGCGACCAAAAGATTTCATCTCTTCTGGTCTCGGCGGTTGGCTTTTGCTGGTAGACGGCGATCCCCAATCACGAAAACCGAGCAGGTAGGAGCGCTCACCAAGCCCGCCGAGAGTATCGAGATATAAATTATACCATAAATTGAACCACTTCGCCAGGTTAAAAGCAATCGGCCAACTTTCTAATTATTCCCGACAAGTGTTTTCGCTGGCCTGCAGTAGCCAGGGACATGTCCCAAGATCGACAAACCCCACGTTCCTCCCCAACTCTCCACGTGCATCAACCTCCCACCGTCGTTGGATCTCCCAGATCGCCCAGATCTACCAGGATAGTGATCCCGTCTATCGAAACAACTCTATTCGTCACCGAGAGAAATGAGCCTCACGCGAGCGATTTACAGTTATCGTCTTGGCATTATTGAAACATGCTTAAAAGACGAGATGAAAGCCATGTAACTCCAATGTTCAGCAGGGCATTCATTTGATCTTTCACAATGGTCGCTTTATCTTCGCTTGTTCAGCTGGCTTTATTGCCTTGCCTTGTCCTCGGATCTTCTATTGCGCCTAGAGCCAAGTCGTTCGACTATGATTCTCTTACAATAAGAGAAGTCGGCGCTCGGAACACCCTTGTACGTGCCCTACTTTGTTCAGTTGAACACTTGCTAACATGTTCAGGACTGGCGTGTTTGGCTCGAGAAAGACGGCCAGCCCATTTCTTTCTGGCATGATGTTCCTTTGTACCCTGAGAAGGGCAACAATCGCATCGTGAGCTACGTCGTTGAGATCCCTCGATGGACTGATGGGAAGATTGAGACTCGTCGCGATGAGCCTATGAGTATGTCTCCGTCATGGTATCAGAAGAATTGTTCGCCGAGCATAAGAGACGAAATGATTTGGTCATCTTGGACCAGCTCTTGGGAGACTTTATTTTGATCCCCTAAGCCTTGAAGGACAATTCTTCTGCTGCCTTTCCCAAGCTTCACTCTTCAACTAGCTAACCATGTCAAGACCCCGTCTTCCACGACGACAAGAAGAAGAAGCCCCGTTTCGTGGAAAGTGTCTGGCCTCACAAGTCCTACCCTTTCCACTACGGATCGATCCCCCAGACATGGGAGAGCCCCAACTTTGACCATGACTTTACTGGATATCCTGGCGACAACGATCCCATTGATCTGTTTGACATCAGCGAGGTGTAAGTATTCTTCTCAGATTGAAGCGACAAAGCTAAGATGGTATAGCCCTGCCCATGTTGGCCAGGTCAAGTCTGTCAAGGTTCTCGGTGGCCTTGCTCTCAATGATGTGAGTCACCCCAAATGACGATACAGGAGGATGTTGCTGATTTGAGTAGGGTGGTGAGACTGACTGGAAGGTCATCGGCATCGACACCAAGGATCCTCTCGCCGCGCTCGTCAACAGTAAGTCCTCCAACTTCCATTCATCACTCATCTAACAACCCCAGCTGTCGCCGATCTCGAAAAGTACCGCCCCGGTCTGTCAAAGACCTTCTACGACTGGTTCACCGTACGTTCAATCCCCCACAGACACGGTATCAGAAGAATTGGTCCTCAAGAGCCTAAGTGGCGAAATAATTTGGTTGCCTTTTGCTATCTTAGACTAGCATTTAGCCACCCTTATTTTGGAGTCCTTAGGCTTGAAGATCAACTTCTCTGTTATCCTTGCCCTCTTCCTCGTCTGTACTAACAGCCTCAGTACTACAAAGTCCCCCGCGGCGACTCCGTCCTCGAGATCATCGGAGGAGACTACCAAGACGCCAAGTTCATGGCCAAGACCATCAAGAGCAGCCACGGCGACTGGCAGGATCTTGTACGCGGAAAGGTCGACTCCAATGAGATCAACTACAACCAGACCAGCAACAAGAAGTTCAAGGGTTACGTCAAGAGTAAGGATGCTACCAAGAAGTTTGGGCTTCCTGCTGAGTCGAAGGTCCTTCCTGCTGCGGAACGCCCGGAGAAGTATGATCTTTGGTATTATCTTGATGAGGACTTCAAGTTGATTGAGCTTGGTAAGCAATAAGCAATGTATTAATAGATTGACGATAGTTCTCAAGAGCTTGTCTCTTGATGGAATTCAAACTTGATAAATACGACTTTCAACCAAACTGCACTGTCTCATAAGAGCTCTTCGCCCTAATTGTCGGACCGTATTTAAACAACACCCAGGGAACCGGCAACAACGCCAACGCAACAAACCCAAGCAAACTACTAGCCCAACCAATACCCAACTTCTCATACACTGCAACGCGCATTAGCATATCTTTCCGTCGACGAGCCTAGGATGCACTTACTCTGAATAGTAAACAGCGGAAACACTCCCGCAAAGCCATATCTCGCCAGACTATTCGCACTTGCAGCACTAGCGACAACATTCCCATGATACGTATCAGTGATATACTGCATCGTACTAACAAAAACGCACAGATTTCCCCATGCAAATACGATCATCGCCGCCGCAGGACTCGCCCATGATACGCCCTCTCTTGCTGTCCAGCCAAACCAGAAGAGTCCGATGGGAAGACCGATACTCCCGATCATGGAGGGATAAAGACGATGTTCTGGTGGGATCTGGTGAGGAGGGTAATTCCCTGCCTGTTTGCGATACAGGAACACGTCGCAGAGCATGACCGTGATCAGACCGAGGATGCACCCGATGACGATGGAGAGAAATATCAGTCCTGATTCTTCAATGGAGAATTGGTAGACTCGTCCGAACGTATACGGCACAGCAGCGAAGAAGCTGAACAGCGTTCCAAACTCCGCCGCAACGTATAAGCAAATGAATCCGGTAATCGGCTCGAAGAGCAACATCCGAATAGGTCGAACGACTGCCACGAGAGCAAACATCCTAAGCCTCGCGCCCAACGGCGGCGGCGCATCGACCTTAAGTCCCTTTCTCTTTGCGATTCGGCGCTTAATGGCAGGATGAAACGTCTCGTGTGCGAAGGCGGCTACTATCATGGCTAGTATGGAAAAGAAGATCAACGTCCACTGTGTCCAGCGCCATCCCTTTCGATTAACCACGAAGGATCCTATCACAGGTCTGCATCGTTAGCTCAACTCCCCAAGTACTCGACAAACTCACCCCAGTCCAGGACCTAGGAACGGCATGAGTATAAACACCGCCGAAACAGGCCCTCTAGTCTTCGGCCTAAACGTCTCCGCCAACGTCCCCGGCGCAACAGCAAGAACAGGCGCCCAACAAAGTCCCGCCATGAAGCGCAAAAAGCATAAAGCCGCGAAATCATGTGTGAATCCAGCTCCCACGGTAAACAAAGTACCAAGAGGTACACTCGCTGCGTATATGGCGTAGCGACCGATGGTTTCTGACAAAGGACCGCCGATGATGGGTCCGAAGCCCAAAGCGAGGACGTACATCGTTAATGGAAGGAGAGCGACTGTTGAGCTGATGTTAAACTCGGCCATTAGGTCTTTGCGGGCTGGACTCATGATTGATGTGCCGATTGATCTGGTTTGTTAGAGACGCTTATGAGCAGAGAGGGGGACTCACGCGAGGATGGCGGATGAGGAGAGCATTACTACCTGCAATGCTTTCTTCCATGATGGCCAATTGAAGGGATTCTCAGGACTCGTATCCCAATCATCGGTCTCTGGTCTTGCGATTTCCATATCGTGTTCTGTCGTGGAATCATTCCCCAGCTCGCCTTGTTGTTTCTCGATATTATCCATGGTAAAATATGCATGAACTATACCATCACTCTTCAATCCGGGCTTCAAGGTTCATTATATCTATTACAATGGCTTATCAATACATTCTCGCTCTCGCATTCAGCCGCAGTAGTCCACCGGTGTTTTGGAGGAGCGGCATTGTTGTCCCGCAGGACTCTTTATACAATTTCCCCGTGTGTTTTAGTGATTACTGATCGAACCGCAACCCCAACTCTGCGAATAGCTCGGGTTTAAGATTAATGATCACAAACGCGATTCTCATCCCTAGTAAGAAATCCTTGTCCTTACTGCTATTTGACTTGATTATAAAGATGCTCCGACCTCTCGACTTGGCGAGTGGTGATGATAGCCTCGGCTTTCCCCTCACAATCATGACAGAACTCTGTTGTTGATTGAGTTCCTCGGGTACTGGACCTAGAGTCGCTGGCTGATCCTGCCATTTATTATGTACAGTATTATGCAATGCGACTTCGTATTTGCGTGCTATGTAGATTAGAAATAGGATCGGAATTATTTGTCTTGAGAGTCAGAGTCGCGAATGCCATTCACCAGGTACTCACTGTAGGGTAACATACCTAGACTTGATGCCATACAAGATGAATCATTTAACGTCGTTTTCAACGTACCCGACCAGGCAGGTAGCAGTTGAGCTATCCTCCAAGGCTTAGGCTCATCGTTATTCAATGTAGTCTCGAGTATCTTACCATATGCTCAGGACCGGAGCAGCAGTTCCCGGGATAAACCCGTGTTCATACACCATATCCGTACTATCGTCCATGATCACCATGCATGGCGGAAAGTCAGCCCTACGGACTGTCAGCTACTACGAGGGACGTCGATCGCATGCACGAGTATTAGACCTCCATCGAAAATCCATCTGTATGACGACTACCAACTAATATATCGCCATTCCCTGCCGTACGTTCATCGATTATCAGCATCAATACAATCACATAAACCTCAATCACAAACATCACAGACACAGACACAATTTGTTAACATCAAAACTCATGTTATTCCCTATTACTCATAAACCGAGTCGTGCTGAAATCCGAATGCATTACATAACGTCGGAACAAGGACAAAATCCAAATGTCTCGGATTCAACGGACCATAAAACACACTCCCAGAAACACCATAATGAAGAGCCGGGAGCAAAGGTAATACAAATACCCCTCTCCTGGATGGTATAAGTTAAAGTACAAAGTTATTAAAAAAAGATTTGTTTTTGTTTGTGGGAAAAAGTTCCTCTCATGTCCGTTCTTTTTCTATTTCTTCATTAAAGGGCATGCAGCATCGTTCGTTATCTTAGTCCGACCAGGCCATCACGTCTCGCTCGGAGATGAAGAACTTGGGCTTCTCGTCGATGAATTGCTTGTGGAACATCTCCAGCAAGTCACCGGGGACCTGCTGGCCGATGACGACCTTGATGTGGTCCTTCTTTCCGGTCCAGAGATGCTTGATGAACTTTCCGTCGCAGCCAGACTTGGACTCTGGGAAACCGTTGGCCTCGGTGCAAGGAAGATCCTTGATGTCCTTGGGGTAATCGTATCGGATGTAGGTACCGAAACCACCCTGGTCGGTAGGCTTTCCGGGGCGGTTCTTTCGGAACTCGACACAGTCGGGGTGCTTGCCACCCTCGTTGGGGCAGTCCTCCCACTCCTTGAGAATCTCAAAAGTCTTCTCGTTGTTCTGGAGAACGATGAAACCGGTGTTCAAGTAAACCTTCTCGAACTTGTCCATGTTGTTCTTGTGGTGAGGATCGTAAGCGAGAGCCAGAGAGTTGGTGTCGGGGTGAAGCTGCCAGTAGTTCATGAGCCACTCAAAAGGCAGGTCGAGGTGGTGGAAGACGGCATCGGAGTCAAGGAAGATGCAGGCCTTGTGCTTCTTGAGGATCTTGGACAGAATCGGGGGCTTCTTCCACGAGTTGCGGCGGTCCTCAAAGGGGTCGGTGATGTCAACGTAGTAGTACTTGTAACCGTGGTTCTTGGCTGTGAGGGGTTAGCAACAGAAACTGACACAAATGGGGTTGTACGAACCGTAGAGCCAGTGGTTCAGAACACCAAGAGAAAGACCGTGGGTCTCGTCAGCGCGGTCCCAGCTCATCAACTTCTCAGAGAAGATCTGGCCGGGCTCGTCGAAAGGTCGGTTGTCAAGATCGATAATGCAAAGGTCCTCGCCAACAAGGTCGGTCCACTTAGGGGCTCCAGGAAGCTCCATGGGGAAAGCGCCGAAAGGAGCGTACTTCTTGTCGGTGGGAGAAATCTTGGCCTTCATGATGTAGTTGAAGTAGTAATCGCCAAGCTCAGTGGAAGCGTTGGAAGCATGGTCGGGCTTGGACATGGCATCGTGGGGAGCAGCAGGAGCAGCGGGTTGCGCAGGCTCAGTCTTCTCCTTATCGTCGTGGTGAGGCTGATCATGGGTGTCGCCAATGATGGAAGTCTCGGTATCGGTAGCGCTGTCGCATCTCGTTAGCAATCGGGTTTCGCGAGGATTTCGAAAGAGGACAACTCACACATCAGTGGGAGGCTCCCAGGTGTCGAGATGGTTGTAGGCCAGGCTAACAAAAGCGACCAAAAAGATGACGGTGCCGGCCATGAGGACCGTCGACCGGTTCGTTCGCACTTGACCAAACATGATGGGCAAGCGATTCCTTTATTTTCCGTACGCGCGTATTATCCCAACGTGTTGAGGAAATGTTCATACAAATGAAGGGAATGAAAGGTGCCGACAAGGACACTAAGAAAACCCAAACCCGAAGCTTGAATCGCCTGGGATAATAGAAAAAAGAGAACTATGGTATCTGTAATGAAGAAAAGACGAACGGTGAAGAGAAAAGAAGAGGAGGAGAAAGAGGTGGGAAAAAAACAGGAACCAGGTTCTGATAAGGTCAGAAAAGGCGCAAGGGCAGGGGGTGGGCGTTGAGAATGGGATTTGCTGCTTTAGGTGGGATGGATTAAATTAAATAAAAAGCGGACAGGGAGAGAGACAAGCAAGATCAATGGTGACGACGGAGATGGTCGGGGAAGGGGGGAAAGGAAGACCAAGCGAGTTATGGAGGCGGGAAGAAGGAGGCCCGTGAGAGGAGATGCAGCCTGCAACTGCAAGATTGGACGGATGCAAGGTTGCATGGACTGGAGTGGACGACCTTTCCATGGGCTTCCCGCTGTTGTTAGTGCCTAGCGTAGTGCTGGCCATCCACTGGCATGGGCTACGCTAAAATTGAATTGGGCGGCTTTAAACGCTTTTTTGGGGGCGGGTTCGAAGGCAACTTGGCATGAGGCTTGGAGTAAAGTGGCGATATGCACTCAACAGCCAATGCCAAGTCACTTTTTGCCAAGTGAATCAGGGGGTAGACTACAGCGAGTGAAGTGACTCTTGGTGAGTTTCGTCTTTCTCCTTTTATTTTGCATACAGTTGTTGTCCGTAGACCGGAAGGGCTTATTCCCAACCCCCTGAAAGAGTTTACCTGCCTACCTTATTCTAGGGAGTATCGGTTAGTAGTTTGACCAATAGGTAGAGTTCCTGTCAATCTTAGTACATAGATCGGGCTGGTAGGATGAAGTACCCCTTTATGTGTATATGCGTCATCTATCATAACTCAATTCATCCTCTTCTCTACTCGAGATGATTTCACGTGGTACTTTGTCGTCTTGTCCTACAGACTCGAAAATTCATTCTGCCTCTATTCTGTCCACATCTCTCACCAACTCGACTCTCATACTATGTATCCCATATCTTCACCCCCTGTAGTCACATCTCGATCAGACATTGGATGGTCCTCCCTTTCGGGAAGCCACTTGGCACTTGCATGGTTCGGCCTTGATTGCGATGCGCCCATCCGACCAATCACACAACAGCTTATCTGCAACGTTCTCGCTAGGCGGAAATTTGGCTTGGCCTTTTTTTCTGCTTTAATTTGCAATCGAGGCCCAGATGGGAAAAGTACAGTAAGCTACAAACAATAAGCAGAGCAATTGAGTTGACCGGATTGAATTTCGACAAGATGAGAGCAGACCCCTGAAAGATAAGAGGAATGTAAGAAAGGACTCCCTTGGGAAGAAAAGGTATTTACTTGCCCCCTACCGAAGGGCTGAGACTGGAGAGACAATATCGAATCCCTTGGATATGCATGCCTGATATTCAATCCCGCAGACCCAACGCTGTAGCTGTGCACGAAATAGTGATCTCGGATGTCAGAACTGTCAACTCCAATAGTCAAGGCTTGTCAAGCTTGACAATCAATAGTCCTGCTCGCACGGCCACAGCCTGTCAATCTCCAGAAACCCAACAAACGACTCCACCAAGAAACTCGGCTCATCGTTAAGCTTCAATCGTGGGGATATACGAGCATTTAGCAAACGAGTAATCATTCCCGACGGGTATAAATGTTTCAATCCCTTGATGTCTTAACAACACACGACATACTCCGTGCCGTACATTTCAGCCAGACATTCCGGGCAGAAAAATTGCTTGTTTACAATTTGGATCAGCATCTTGCCAATTGCGATTCACATGGATGAAACCTGCCAAGCCGGTCAGCACTAGGCCGCTATCCGCTTGGCAAAGTCGTATCATGGTCCTTCAGCTGCTCTGACAAAACTCGTATAAGAAGGCCATCAGACCGTCTCTCCACGGGAGCTTCGTCGTCTGCGCCGCAGTCTAAGAGATTGTTCATTACCGGCCTTTCCGTCAGCCACAAGGCGTTGCCGGCATTCACTTCCAGAATGTTGTCAGTGGCTTCCATCTGTTTATAGCTACTGTGGCGGTGGCATAACCTGTAGTCAACTCTCACTCGTCAAAATATCTTCATCTCTACAAAAGATCCAGAGATTCATCCTCACATCCACATGTAATTTAAGCCTCTCTCCGCCTTACAAGGAAGCCCTTCCTCCCGGAACTCTCAACGTTCTCTAACCGGGGTTTGTTTCCGATTAATTGGCCCATGCTCCCCGGTCTCCGGACAAACTGAGTGTCTCTAATTAAAAGAATGATGACGCTGAAAGCTCGCAAGAGTTATCACAAAAATTCCCCTGAATCTTTTCCCGCTTATCTAGAATGATATTTGCATGGACACTCGCTTATTGTTCTGCTTGCGCGTGCAATTACACGTCAATGAGGCGAATGTCAGAACGCGTAACGCATGTATCAGAGCTTCTATTTGCAATCCACAAATCATCTACAAATAAACCCATCGCTCAAACGCCTTGTGTATCCAACCGCTAACGACCCTGTGCAGAAATGCGTCGACACCAGTCTCGTCCATGCGCAACCTGGTAATTGCACAGCTTGGTCTCCATCACGATGCTGATAAGACCTGCGATAGAAATACCTCCACTATCACTCACGGTAGTTGCGCCAAGACTGAACTCTCTATCCTCTGCAGGAACGTTTTCCATGATTTCGGCAAAACAATTGACGTAGACGCCTCCTCCTAGTAGACCTTCCCAGAAGACAATGATGAACACGACGTAGACGGAGGGGAGGAAAAAGTACATCGCGTGTAATGTGAGAAGAATGAGATTTGCGATTTGGAGCATGGAGGGGAGGTAAAGTTGGTGAATGCGGATCCATGGGGTGGATGATCGTGAGATGAAGACACCAAGCTGGTAGAGGAATCCGTAGAACGGGTAAAACGCCCGAAACTCGTCAAACGGTGATTCTTCGAGGGGAAACAACAATGTAGGCGCGACTCCTTGGTTGATCGTATACTCGGCCACATACACCAGTAGCAACGGCATCATGTATGGCACAAACAACTTCTTCACCTTGTTCATTCGATCTCTCACAGTGAGCGTCTCTTGGTGGTTTCGCGCAGAGTACGCAGTTGACGCAACAGAAGGACCAGGAGCCAAGAGCGCCGACGAAGCAGTCCCTTGACCCATATGATCCACATCTTCATCCTCAAGATCCGGAATCGCATCGTAGTCCTTCCTGGTACCCTCTCTCAAAGGCCCAAGAGGCAATATCACAAAGAAACTGACAAACATAATCGCAGGAAAGCACGCGGAGATCAGCAAACTGCTACGCACGCTCAATCCCCACCAATCAGTAAACATCACGTATAGTCCAGCACCAACCAAGCCCGCGGCACCAGTTCCTGAACCCCAGCCCGCGAGACTCATCGCTCCGTAGAAGTGTGTTAGACCCAAGAAGCTGAGCTCACCGCCTCCAGCGCTTATACTCGCGAGAATGACACCGACGAGCTTGATCGCGACGGACTGGGTGCTCGGCGTCAAGGCTACCATGAGCATGCCAGCTGCGGATAGAGCGATGAATATGAGAATTCGCGTGCGGTAGGGAATTCGGTGGATGAAGTATGGAGCGATCAGTTTGGTCAGGAACGAGGGCACGACGTCGGCGAGGAGGACGACTCCTTTTGGTAGGGAGCCGACGAGATCTTGGGCGGCGGAGAGGATGATTACATAAAGGACATTGTTAATGAGGCCTAGATGCCCGTTAGCTAGGAATATTGGGACGACTGCATTTATTCGTACCAAAGAGCCAGAAGGCTATGATGACCTTGGTGTCATGATGACCCAGCAGAGCCGCAACTCGTGCCTTATATCCGGCCCAAGATGACGACGGCGCGCCAGGCATAGGGAGTAGCCCAGAGGACGATGGTGATAAGCCAGACATTTCGGCGGAGTTTCAACGTGTTATTGTGGTCGAGAACACAAGCACATTGCGCAGAAGTCGTTGTCGCGGTCGTGATGGTGCTGATAAGAAGACGTTGGAGTTTCATAAATTAGCGGCCGGGTCACGAGATAAGGCCGAGGCCTCATGACGTTGATCATGCTTAAACTCCTGCGGGCTCTAGCGGGAACCACAGTGGGGGCCAAAACTCTCCGAACTATCACCATCAATCACTTTAAAAAAGACAGAACCATCTTGTTGTGGTCATAAATCATGTCGGTTTCAATTACCAATATAATCGTACAGTAACCCGCTTAAATAATCCATTCACTCCGTTGCTTTCCTTTCCATTCCATTTTTGACATTCCTTTTGCATTTAGTCGCCGCGAGCAGTCTCGATAGCGCTGTCAGGAGCAATGTTGCCCTGAGCGGAGCGGGGATCGGGGACGCTGTCCTCGGTGTAGTCAGCGCCCTTGAACTGAGAGCCGCCGGGACCGGGAGGGTTGCGGCCGACGTTGGTGCGCATGGCATCCTGGCCCTTGGTAGCAAGGTCGTCTTGGGCGCCGAGACCGGAGGTCTGCTTGAAGCCGGCGTTGACAACATCGTTGTCGTTGTCGCCGCCGCGCTCTTGGTTGGCCTTCTCGAGCTTGTCGAGGGGACCGCCAGTGCCCTCGTAGAGCTCACCGGTGGCTTGTCTATGAAAGAGTAAGTTACTGTACAGAATAGAGATTGTAGGGTTCAACATACCGGCCCTTGTCATCGGTGATACCACCCTCGGAAGGAGGAATGCGCTTGTTGTAGCCAGCGTTTGTGCTCAACTCATCGCCAAACTCGACGTGAGCGCTCTCGAACTTGTTCTCAACGTTGGGGTTGACACCAGCGTTCTCGACATCATTGGGGCGGGCGGCACCAGTCTTGGCCTGGTAGGTGTTGAGGTCCTTCTCGGCCTGCTTGGCGATCTGCTCGTAGTTGGAGGACATTTTGATTTGGTGGTTGGGGTATAAAGAATTTGTGTTTTTGTTGTAGATGAGAGTGATTGCTTGTTTGTATGATGGGATTGATGATGAGAATATTCTTCTTTTTCACTTTGGGATCTCTATTATTTGTAGTGATGAAAAGTCACAGTGATGTCATTCTTATGATTTCATCGAGGGTCTCGATGATTTCATCACGACGATTGAAATGTGGAACTTTTCTCGCCTCGCCCGCCAAAAGAACCCCATTTTGCGCAAAGTCAGAAGATCGTGGGCCTTGATAGAATTCTGCTTCAGTGTGAATGATGGTAGAAATCGAGATCTGCTGAGCTCACACGACAGAGTGCCTTGGCAGCCTGTGCGCGACCAGCCATCACGCCTTGGTTGAAATCCAGGAACCTGACTCGATCTCCGCAAAAAGAGGCTGTAGAATGTAGATTGACATCAGCAATTCAGGTACCACTGTAAGTAGGTCGCTGTTGGGCAGGACTATGATGAAGAGGTGGAGGGTGACATGTTGGCCATCGATATAAAATTGTATAAGTGGAGTTTTGAAGCTATTCCCTGCAGAGCCTTCATCTTACACTACGTGCATACAGCCAGACAGGGCAGACAACCAGGGTCTACCGGCATCTAACACTGAAGATATTCTAAAGTAGCTTAATTGCTGATCTAATCTTACATAATGTGTCTAAACTATTTCGTCTTGGTAGTCAACAACTCTTCTTACCTCCATGATTGCATACAAGCAGACGTGAAAACAGAATGCTCGTCACTTAAACACGTGCTGTTCTCTCTATCGAACCGCATAGATTATTGTGTAGCAAGTGTTTTTGAGTTAGATACGTGTTCACGATGGCTAGAGTTCCGTTGTTGTGGACGAGTATTGTTCGGACCTATTGAGTATCAACCTGCCTGGAAGATGTCAACTTTGTTGTTGAGATCACCGAGAAGACTCGGAAAACATAAACTTAGGTAGCAATCGTTGAAATACTGCTACAATGATGGTGCAAGAAAGTTGTGTCTTGTTGACGTCCGAACGCTGGCTCATACCAAGCGAGAACGGAGGACATCCAGCTGGTCGGTATCCGGAGCACATTGCGAGAAAATTTAATCTGCGCGGTCTAAACTTCTGAAATAATCCCGTCTGAAGTGAGCATCATATAGCCAGGTTCATAACAAGTTTATGAGGTCTTCTTCTTCTTCAAGTGCTGGGCCAGCTCCAGGCGCTTCTCATTCCATTTTGCTCTCCGTCATGGTTGGTCAAGTCATCAGTGCTTCCACCAGCTGCGGTAGTATAAGAGAGAGCTAGAAAGAACAAATGTCAGTTCCTAAGAGGTCTTTGTCTTATAACCTTGGGTCATGAGATAGAGCCTCAGTTTCAGTGGCATCAAATCAGCTACTCATTCCGTCCCTTATACTTTAGTCAGTCAAGTCTGAAGTTCTTGAACCAGTCATATGTCAAGATATCAACTTTAGTAAGAGCATTTCTAGAGAGCAGGATCGATATACAATGCACGTGCTCTTCTCGTGAACTATAAAGCAGTCTGAAGGTATTCTCCTTGTGACTCAACCAAAACTTTGCCTTGCCGCCTGTTCTACAATCTATCACCCCCTTTCTCCCACTCTACTTGGTAACAGAATATTTGTCTTCCAAGACTTGCAACACTGAGATACAGTAGCCTCACTGCTCGTAAAGGTTGACATAAGGTAGCTGAATCATTCCATCTCTTGTGTTCTCAGTAACTAATTATTCTGATAGCTACGCCGCTCTATCATTCACCA
The DNA here is from genome assembly GCA_004367485.1 of Fusarium citri. Lineage (NCBI taxonomy): Eukaryota > Fungi > Ascomycota > Sordariomycetes > Hypocreales > Nectriaceae > Fusarium > Fusarium citri. The sequence goes on from QHHH01000072.1 coordinate 17,312, forward strand.
TGGATGACACTCCACTACGTCAAAACCTTCGCACCCAGGACTTGTCACCACCATGCCCAAACAAGCGCATCATGTTCTTGGGACGAGCCGATTCGCCTCTGCGACAAGCCAGTGCGTCTGAGCAACGAGCCAGTGCATCTCAGGAACAAGATGACGAGTTAGGAGGTTTTCATCGCTTCTCTGAACTACCTCCGGAGCTCCAGGATCAGATCTGGGAGTACGCTCTGGGCATATCTGCCCCAACTGCTCATTACGTTGATGTCGAATTAAAACGCGACGACTGCTGGAATATGCGACTACTGAGAATCAAGAGAGAGTGCAACGGTTGCAATTTGAGTGGACGCCGCCCGAGTATTGAAGCAATTTACCCTGTTCGCCAGGCGTTGATGCAAACTTGTCGACGTTCATACGCGTTCGTGAAGGACGCCTCGAAATTCTGGGACAGGGATAGTCCAGTTACAGCGTTGCTGGAAAGCGTTGAATCATATAGAGATAATAAGGAATGCAATTGCATTCCTGGATGGACTTCACGGTCCCCCTTTGTTGTTCGACTGGACAGAGTCGGATCACCTCTACCACCGAAACAACCTACGCAGAGGATTGATACATCCCAAGACCTCATGATCTTCGACTATCATGCCTATAACGTCTTTGCGAACGGGAGGATATCCTCTCACTTCAAACGAGGAACGGGCACAAACGTCAAGCAAGTCGCCGTTCCTTTGAGCTCAAGTTACTTTTGGCGTTGCGAATCGTCATTGGCCTGTATGCTGGGCGTTCTCAACGAGATCCGAACACTGTATCTTCTGATGCAACCGCGTCAGGTTTGGATTCCATCGCCCAATTTTGTTGACGCGATACCTGAAAGACACCCTCTTAAGGCGAGGTATTCGCCATGGAGGGAGTATCTTCACAAGCACAGAAGAACACCGGAGGATACTTCTCCGGAGACATTTCATCTCCGTGATCGGATCTATTATGAGTTACCGGATGACATTGTTCTGTACTTCACAGCCCAAAACGAAGTAGCCGAGTCATGCAGAACCATAGAAGAGATTGCGAAGGAACAAAGGCAAAAGAATGGAGGTGTTCCGCTTCCTCCCCTGGTCATTCGGTTCATGTCGTGGAAGGTGGCTCCTGGTGTAAGAGGGAGATTTGACAACATGAACCTCGAGCTATTGTAGACCTGGCTGTCATTACATTGCTTCTTATACTCTGATGTCTGTCTACCTGCAGAAGTAGCAACAGCCGAGGGCTAAAGAATGAGCGGGGTTTCGAAATTTATTCGTACCTAATTTAGACAAGAGACAAAACATTTGGTCTCTTATTGCTAGCTTAGACATTCATTTAGTTAATCGAAGTTATTACCAGTGAAGCAGTTGGATGTAAGTGAAGTCGGCCAAGTCAACCTCCGACCACCGACGCGGGAAAATCCCGGATCCACATTAATTCTTTCCCGCCAATCCATCCCGGCGCATTTACGATCCCCACGACCCATTACGCCATTTGCACCTGAATCTTTTTTTACTGTCCATGTACCTTTGAAACCCACCGAACCAGCATATCACAATGGCAGACAAAAACGACGCCTGTCCCGTCGACCACAAGACCCGCGACGCATGGCTCGCCCAAGCCCGTGAGGCTGAAGCCGCAAAAGCAGCAGGATGTCCCGTCGACCACACAGCGCAGCAACAGCCCAAGTCATGGACTCAGACGTTTACTTCATACCTATGGTCTTCACCAGCGGCTGCGCCTACACCTGCGCATAAACCTACAAACGATGGCCTTGAAACAGACCGTGTAGTTTCTACGATTCCTCGAACTACGGGTAACCCTGCGGCATGTCCGGTTGATCATGAGAAAGAACCTGCGAGACCGAAGAACCATGAGATGGAGACTGGTATGGATCCCTCGGGAAACTGGGTGTATCCTTCCGAGAAGATGTTTTTCGAGGCGATGAAGCGCAAGGGTTATGATGCGAGGGTGGCGGATATGAAGACTGTTGTGCCGATTCACAATGCTGTTAATGAAAGAGCTTGGAAGGAGATCAAGGAGTGGGAAGCGCCATACCTCGAGGGAACAACGTAAGCTATACACTGCTTCTTGTCAGGAAGAAATACTAACGGCAGTAGATGCGGTGGCCCTAAGCTCGAATCCTTCGCCAACAAGATGGATCGCATGACTCCTACTGCCCGCTTCAAGACCATGATAGGCTACACAGCACCCTTTGACCGTCACGACTGGGTTATCGACCGCTGCGGTACAAGAGTTGACTATGTTATTGACTTTTACTCTGGGCGACCTAATGGATCTGGCGGACCCAGTTTCTACCTTGATGTGCGGCCAAAGCTGAACACATGGGAGGGTGTCAAGATGCGAGCCAAGCGATGGGCATTTTTGGCATAAGTGTTGTGTATAATGATCTGTATGATATGTATAATTCACGGGGAGGCGTTTGGAAAATGTACAATATGGTTGATAAAAGTATAGAACGTTGTCACAATCACGACTGCAAGACGTAAAATGATCTTGGTTTCTTCTACCCGGGCTCTGCTAGTGACACATCTGGTGATATTGGACCTCATCCTTAACAAGGTCCGAACCAAGGTTATCGTGAGTCATTAACGACCACACTTGGTTTCTTCACCATGGCTAAAGCATACCCTGGTCCTCTAAGTACATGCTTCTTCTTCTTCTTCTTCTCCTTTTTTTTTCTCTTCTTTTTCTCTTTGGGCACTATGGGCCAAGTTACTCGTCCTTCTCATGCTCCATCTCAAAGCTCAGACGAGTAGCTGCCTGTGTCTCAAAGGCGGCCAGGGAGTCCAAGTTCCAACCCTTAGCACGTAGCTGATCCCAAAGCGCAACATTGTCGAAGGAGATTTCTTTGCTTTCTTTCCCTGGGATTGTCTTTTCCTTGCCCACCATGCCCCAGGCCATCTTCATAGCCTCAAACCAAGCGCTGATGGCGTGAATAGCGGTAGCATCATCCCAAAGCATGATCTTGATACGGACCGGATGACCTGGTGTTACGAAGAGGGTGTTCTTCCAGCCATCAATGATGTCCGTGCTCTGGTATCGGGCCTCGCCATAGCTTCCTGCCATTTCGATACGGGCGACTTCTTCGCCATTCTGGTTGCGGACGACGGGTCGCCAGAATAAAATGTTCTCGCGTTTGGAGACCTCCTTGGGTGATAGGACTTTGCCGGTCTTGAGGAACTCTTCGAAAAGGATAGTAGCGCGCTGTCGGTTGAGATTATCCATGCATACACTGCTGACGCCGAGGTAGTTCATCCACAAGTGTGCAAATACCAGGGTTGTCATTAAGAACACAACAGTATGATGATCCTCCACGTGCTTTACAATGAGCGTTCCAACAGCAAGCCCAACAAGACCAACGGCTGTTTCTTGACTAGCCTCTTTGGCGTTGAGTTCAGCAAGGTTGTCATGCTTAGCAAAGTGCACGCTCAAAGCAGCTTTGCTCGCACCCGCCGCTACACCACAAAGCGCACGCAGAGCCTCGCCGGTGGTAAGAGCGAGGATCTTGCCATAGGGACCAAGGTATGGGCTGTACAGCTCCATGAAGAAGGCAGTGTCGTTGAAGAGGTCCGCTAGGAAGCGAAAGCGCTTTGCGTCAGGTTCAATCCGAAGACCAAATTGATGGGCGAAAGCGATCGTGGCAAGACGAGAAATGGCATCCTTCAGAACCGTGAGCATCATGGCGAACGTGGCGGTCGAGTTGGCATCGCCGACGCCCAGGCCCTGTAGGAGGGCTCTGTTTGCGAGAAGGGAAGTGATGGTGGAAAAGAAAGCTTGCAGGGAGTCGAAGAATTGATAGTTGAAGTAATCGCTCGATACCGAATTAGGGTATCCAACAGGCATGAAAACTTCGTGCATAGATGGGAGTAGAGAGGTGCGAGCCTCTTTCTCAAGAACGAACTTCAAATATTAGCGACGTAACAAGCCAGATATTTAAAACGAACCTGATTATCAGGAGTTTGAATCCATGTGCGTACGAGGTTCTTCGATTTATCGCGCTCGGAGATTCTAACAGGCTGGCCGCGGCCAAGATGCTCTGTGAGGCCACTCATTTTGTGTTGATGTTGATGTTGATGTTGATGTTGAAAGGTTGGAGGAAGCTGCCTGATTTCCATGCAAAGGTAAAGGTGTCAGGGTCTCACAGCTGTAAGTTACACTGGCAGGTGCCCCGCAGTGCAAATCTGAAGGTTACATATCGCGACGCCTTGTTCTTGCCTGACTGAGAGTCTAAACTCTCCTAAAGAATTGTCTTAATGTTTGATCTTTAGTATATTTAGTGGAGACAGATGTATCGGCGCCGGAGGAGATGGGTCGTCTGGTCGGTCATCCGGCCCCACACGGCGATTGAGCTCGATGTCCACTCCATCCATGCCACGAATAATTCTCATCTCTGCCACAGTCCAGGACAAGCACATAGGACAATGGACACGATGAATGGACCTTGGAACACAAGTCTTTATCTCTTGTAGGACCTGTATCAACCCCACCAAATATGTTCTTCAACCTGCTATTTACTATTATACGAATTCTTTTATTCCATCAAACTTGTTATCAAAAAGTCTGGCCTTCTAAGCAAGGAACTCGTCAGTCTTGACGGGCCCCTCTCCAACTCCAGTAGAAATAACTCGGCTAACACCATCCTTCAGAGTAGTAGCAAGAGATCGGTCAAAGACAATGCTGGATCGGGCACTGGCAGCACCCTCCTTGAAACCACCGACACTCTGAAGAGCCTGGTAGAAAGCACCGACAACAATATCGGCATCCTTCTCCTCGTAGTAAATGACACAGTTGGGGCCAGCATCGAAGGTGTAGGCGGCAACAGTTCGGCCGACCTTCTCGTTGATGTACTCAACAGCACGGATAGCAGCGCGGGAGATGTCGTTCATGTAGAAGATGGGAGGGTAGGTATCGGCGCAAGTAGCGTGGAAAGAGTTGGACTCGCGCATGGTGACCTCGGCGAACTTGGGGAAGTCCTTGTTCTTGATAGCCTCCTCCATAAGAGCCATGTTGGTGGGAACAACGTTTGTTATTCTCTCCTTGAAGAGACCAGAGGTGGCAACGGTCTGCTGCATACCAGAGGTAGAAGAAACACCCTTCTTGGCGGCGCTGACAACAAGGATCAGAGCTCGCATATCAGGCCAGTGTGAAGCGGGAGCGACAAGGTCAGCCTTGGAATCGCTACCGTCCTCCTTCTCACCCATTCTCCAAGCGACGTAACCGCCGAAGAGACTTCGGCAAGCAGATCCAGAACCTTGTCGGGCAATGAGAGAAAGGTCCGAGGGCGAGTCGGGAAGCTCGTAGAGAAAAGCAATAGCCTGGACAAGCGCAGCGAAACCAGCAGCGGAAGAAGCAAGGCCAGCGGCGGTGGGGAAGTTGTTCTCGGAGACGATCTTCAAGGAGAAGCTGGAAAGCTTGGGGAGCGAAGAGTCGGCCTCCTCGAGAGCGGCTCGGCGGGATCGAAGCTCACGGAAGCAAGCCTGGGTTCGGGCGCCAGAGATGTCGGAGGCTTCGCCGTTGAGGGTGAGGCTGTCGCCATCGGTAAAGGTGCTCGAGCATGAGGCGGTTGTGAGGGTTCGAAGGTCGTCTTGCGAGAGGGTGACGGAGAGGGAGCTGTTGGTAGGGAGGTTAAGCTTCGCGTCGCGCTTGCCCCAGTATCTGCCATGTATCAGTAGGATGTCTTTGATGCGAATAGGAGATGTTTACTTGACAACAGCGATGTTGACGGGCGCAGTGGTGCTGGCGCGGTAGATCTTTGTGTCGGCCATTGTGATTGATGGTATTATTGAAGGATGAAGATTGAAACAAATTAGACTGAATTGAAGCAGAAGAATGGTCTAACAAAAAAAGATAAAGCAGACTTCACCGACTTGTTGTAGCGGAAAGAGTTGGAGATGAACCGCGGACGGGCTACTCAGAGATTATGGCCTGAAGAGGTCTAATGCGGGGTCCTAAAGAGGACCCCTGAATGGAGCCCCTCACCACCAAAGCGCGGTTGATCTTGGGGGATTGGCCAATGCGGTTGGAGCTTGGGGTTTAAACATCCATTTGGATGGATGAGCTTTAATGGCCGGACCGTACATGATGGATCATGCAAGTTTCTTCCAGTTTGAATATGCATTTTGTTCTTGTATATATCATGCAGACACAATTGCGATTGTTTGAAGTTTGGACACTCAACAGTTTTTGACAATTTGGTAGGCGAAATTGCTTGGGCGTAGCGGCTCACTAGCAAAATCAAAGTCTGGGAGAAACCACCGAACTTGAGATGCGAATACGATTTCGGTGCATTTTTCGCCAACGACCTCGCTGCATTTTCTCTTAGTCCCATGGACAGGCAAGGTACGGTACAGTACAGAGTACGGATACGTACAAATCAGATTAAGTTGATCGTCGGATCTTATCTCAATTGATCCGAGTGCATCCCTGTTCGCTGTCTCGACGCTATAGGGTAAGCTCGTGGCTAGTTGTCTTCAGTGCTACACCAAGACGTTAGTGATCTGTATAGCGATACGACCATGATAAGTCTGAACATTTAAAACTGGAATCTCGATGTCTTTATGGTGACTGTCACATTTTTCACGAAGCTTTAAAATTGGGGTTCTTCCGTTCGTCGACGGACTTTACTCGGGGAGGCAACCTGTCCAACACAGAGTGAACCGCCAGCATCAAGTTTGTAGCTCATTTGAGCTCTTCCCACTCTGTCCAAACCCAAAGCAACTTAACTCCTGTTGACAACTTGTCTCAGCTCAAGCCTCAATGTCTCTCCAAATCTTGATTCAACGCCTTCATTACTCGCCATGATCGTCCTACACACGACAGACTATCGATGGTAGGACGAGACAAGTGCACGTGGCAGTGCATAGTGGGCTTCATTCAAAAAGGAAACAAACCTCCGGGGTAATCAGATCGTGCATCCAGAAACCCCAGACGAAACAGGCCTCCATGCATCTTGGCTGAAGTTGAGGTGTGACGGTGGCGGTGCAATAAACGGGTAGACGTACGAGTGGACCAATTAAATGGTCTGGGCATGAGTGTTCCAGGGACAGACACTGGATTGTTGACGTCACAAATTCCAAGCTTGTGGACGCCAATAGCTGGATGAGATAGTGGTGACGGCTATCCAAGATTATCTATCCAAGGCAAGTGAGGCTTGGCCAGGTAATCCATTTCCCGGCTTTATTTCCACGTTATTGCTGATGCTTCATCTTCCTTCCCTCTCCTTGGTTGTGTCACTCCTTCCCCCGTGCATGAGTCTTCCCGCCTTGGCCCCGAAGCTTACATCCACCTTTACCTATCCGCTACTACCTCAACCCGATATTTCTTAAATCGACTGTCTCCCCTTCCAAGGTTACGAACCAAAAAACAAGGCGGTACCCAGAATGAATTCCGCTTTGAGGCGCGCTTTGTCGCCAGGTCTACGGACATCGCAGATATCGCAAGCATTTGCCAAACACCAAATACCAGCTGTCTACCGATGTAACGCCGCGCTGACACCTTTTGGACGCGCTTTTACGACTTCAAGATGTTTTAAACAAGAAGCTGCTGAGAGTCAAGAGGAGGCTGCTAGAAGGGACGATTTGAGCGAAAAGGCTCGCAAAAGAGATATGAAGAAGGTTACGTCAGGTGCTAGCGCTCAAACGTTGGAGAATGATCGACCATGGCATAGAGCAGACTCTGGAGCAGATCCAGATGCTCCAAAGGATGTTCCTGATAAGGACCAAATGACGAAGGGTAAGAACGCTCCTAGCGACCATGCGAACTCTGGCTAATGACCACAGGACGTCTCTTGACAACGCCGACCCGTCTACTGAAGCTCATCCTACCCATGCCTTTCCATCCCGAACAAGAGCATGTCAACCGACCAGTAAAAGAGAACGTTGACGACTCGAGTGAAACCGTGGAACCATTGGCTCTTCTCGTTCACCCCCATCAACCACTTTCCTACCTCGAGCGATTGATCCAAGCTGAGATTCCACCCGTTCATTACAAGGGCCGCGAGAAGCTCCCCGACATTGTCTTCCGAGCCGAAGCCGACCAAGAAGAGCAGACCGGGAAGAAGGACAGTAAGAAGAAGAGCAGCGCCAGCACCAATGTCGCATCATACTCTGGCCTCGGCCACGAAGGTCCTTCTAACAAAGAGGCCAATTGGGTACGATGGAGCGGCAGCACCGAGATCGGAGACTTCATTAGAGACGCTGCTCGTGGACGCGAGTTTGCGATCAACATTGAGGGCTATGATAACGAACTCCGAGTCGCTGTACCCAGTTTCAGAGATCGTACTTACTACATGCGCATGAGCCTGCGACGCATGTCACGCGACATCGAAGGCATGTCCAAGGTCAAGAACGAATGCGACGCCCTAGCTCACAAGGGAGCACACCGTCTCGCACAGGGAGGTTTCGCTGCTCTTGCCGGATGGTGGGGAGTTGTTTACTACGTTACATTCCACACGCAATGGGGATGGGATTTGGTAGAGCCCGTCACATATCTCGCTGGTCTGACAACTGTCATGGGCGCTTACCTGTGGTTCTTGTACATCAGCCGTGATCTCAGCTACAAGGCCGCCATGAAGGTGACCGTGTCCAAGCGACAAGCCGCACTATACCAAGAGCGTGGATTCGACCAGAACAGATGGGAGCAGCTTGTTCACGAGGCCAACCAATTGCGACATGAAATCAAGATCATCGCAAGCGAGTATGATGTTGATTGGGATGAGAAGAAGGATTTGGGAGGTGAGGAAGTCAAGAAGGTTCTTGAAGAGGAGAAGCAAGGTCGCGATGGTACCAAGGTGACACAGGACAAGGACGACGATGAAGGTTCCGACACATCTGCCGAGATCAAGAAGAAGCAGTAAATGAGTGCAAAGAATCGGGATGAGCGACAGTCTGTGCACTAAACATCAGATCATGGCGAATGGCTTGACATTTGACTTTTTATTGGAGGCGCGACAGTCATGGTGGTGTGGTGAGCTGACGGAATGTTCTCTGTAGATGTTTTGTTTTGAAGACCATTTGAGACGCATAGCGATAGGCAACAAATAATGCATTTAACTGTGAGAAGAATATATTAGTCTCAATGAGTTGAACTCATGATAGCTTCACCCATGTTCGAAGTGCATCTTGCAAAAAGCGCGATAAAGCTACGATAAGCCGAGTCTTGACGTGATATGATATGATGAATGGAGCTATCATGACGTATCATAAATATCCATGACCATACATACCACAACCATACTAATCCATACTGTGCTTAGCTGGTCATGTAAGCGGAGTACAGTGCCGCTTATAGCTTCGCTCCATGATATAAAAAAGTCTCCCCACCACAGCATCCAACCACAACATCTGCGTTTGTCACGATCGTCTCGACAAAGGTCAGCATGTGACCTAAACAGGCAGTCTTCTGGAACGACTTTCGGCGCATTCCAGAAGCTAAATTCAATTTAATCACTCAGCCTTTTCCCCTCCTCGTACTAGGCTACTTTATAACCCAGAGCCGATCCCCCGCAGCAAAGCGATACCTAGTGATACGATACGAGACGGGCCTGTACGAATATGGCGCCTCAAATCATTCGCCTGCCTGACGGTCAGACCTTTACTGTTACACCAGTCTTTGCAGGTCTGGGGTTTAAGAGCCATGAGCTTAATACCCATCATAATGCTTTTCCCGTTGGGTGGACTGTTGTTTTGAATACAGAGACGGATTGCGCTTCTGACGATGATAGCGCTGAGGAAAGTGAAAATGGCGCCGCTTTGGACGGTACGAAGCGACATATTCACTCGTTTAAGAAACCGACCCTACAAGGCGACAATCTGTTCATCTCATCAATCGCGAACCCTTCCAATTCCGAGTTCAAACCCGCTGCGAGTCCCACGCGTCAGATCGCCATGATGTTGTGGATCACGCTGTACTGGTACTTCCACCAGCCCGAGCCCGAACCCCAGATGTCTGCGCAAGCAGCGGAGAAGACACCACAAGCTGGCAAGCCGAGGGGTGAATGGATGATTAATATCAAGAGGGATGGGGTTCTGCGAGGGCGCAATCTTATTCCGAAGCTTGAGCGCATGGGACTCATCACCTCTGGTCGAAGCGCTGTTGGAACGAGTTTGGATGATAATGGAGATGATTGGGCGCATATGTTTGTTTCGAAGAGGATGTTCTGGCAAATTCCTGGACGATTGTTCTTGTTTTCGCTCCAGCCGAACAGAACTGGTGGGACATACGATTCAATGCCTGGATCGCCAATTGGAAGTCGACCGAACTCGCCTTTACCGATGGAACCGTCATCGCCGTTCCATAAGACGTTCCAGCGCCATTCACCACATTCGTCACTCAATCGCATTGATCATGACCTTCCTGGTGGACCTACGCCGACTTCAATGTCAACACCACCGAGTTTCCCCATTGGACCTTTCTTTTCAAGCTCACATCTTCCGACTTATTACCCTCCTCCTCCTCTTCAGTACATCTTTACAAATAATATCCGACATCCTATTAGGCCGAAGCCTCCGAGGATGGGAGAGGTGTTTTACACTCGATTTGTGCCCAGCGTTAACCAGTACCTTTCGTTCCGAGTTGCTTCCATCTCACCAAACCCGGTACCTTACCTTGGCCCAGTTGGACCGAAACCACCAGAGCAGTCTCATTTATCTAGTATGAATGACACGTCTTTGCTGCAGATGTGGATGAAGAAACCTCGCGTTAGCGAATTCTGGGGCGAGTACGAAGACAAGTTCCTCACCAACGCACTCAACCAACCAAACTGCTTCCCTGTCATTGGACTCTGGGATGGTGTGCCGTTTGGATACTTTGAAGTATACTGGGTAAAGGAGGATATTCTCGGTAAACACATTGGCAGCGATGCAGATGATTGGGATCGAGGTATTCATGTGTTCATTGGCGAAGAGTGGGCAAGAGGACGTGTTACGATTTGGTTAACTGGGCTTGTTCACTGGTGTTTGACGTCGGATTATAGAACAATGAGTGTGTGTCTTGAACCGAGGGTGGACAATGCGAGGTAAGTTGTTCCTCTGAGGGGAAGTGTTCGTCGCTAATATTGGACAGGTTCTTGCAGGGACTTGAACGGACGGGCTTTTCGCGCGAGAAGCAGGTTTCGTTTCCTCATAAGCAATCTTGGCTTGTGAGGATGCGCCGTGAGCAATGGGAGGGCCCGGCGTTGTAGGTGCCGGAACTCGGGAGAGATGGATATGACTTGAGCGCGCATAGCGATTTGGTGATGAGAACACGAGAGATGATTTACGAAGTTGGAGATAAAGCATATTACGAATACATACCGCCCATTGAGAATTGGATTTATGGACAGACGATCTCTTCTGTCATTTTTGACAGTGAACATGGTGACGTGAAGGTCTGTGCCCTAGGGGGTTTTCACTCGAGACCTTTGACAAGAACAATGTATTGTTCAGCGATCATAACCCTGCCAGAATGTGATGAGTATAAGTAGAACACCTCGCACGTCTAGGCATCAATCACGTCTCAACATTCACTTCCAATACGTATTCACAGGCTTGAATCACGTTACCAAACCCACCATCTCGAACTGTTCTAACACCATTGACTACCTCACAGTTGTTCTCACCAACCATCAACCAAACCTTCCACCTTCCACTACCAAACCAATCTTTAACAAACCAACCCCATCACGCCAGGTAAGATGTGTCAACCAGCTGAACGACCCAAGACTGACTACAACTCCCTTTACATCCGCCAAAACTACCTCCGCGGTCAGTTGGGTCCCGCCTTCCAACCTCCCTCCAAGACTTGTCCCCGATGCAAGCAGTCGTACTCGAGCATTCGCAACATGTGCCTCCCTTGCCTCAAGCTAACCGCCGCAGAGAAAGACCGGGACACCACTGATCGTAAGCGCGATACTTTCGTCGAACATTGTCACGACTGCAACCAGACCACTGTCCATCTCGGTCCCCACTGGTGCACCACTTGCTGGGCGATTACCAAGGATACTTATCCTGCTTATTGTGAGGAGTGTGTTGTGCAGATCGATGTTCCTACCGTTGTAGGAGACGACAAGGGTGGTTGGGTTGACATGCTCAAGGTAAAGACGCTTTGGTGTTTGGATTGTCGGGGTATTGTTGAGAGCTGGGCTAGGATTGATGTTTAGGAGGTGGACGAGCTGATCCTTCGAGCAGGAGTTGATCCTTCGAGGAAGATGAAGTAGTTGACTGGCTGGTGATGGCCCCACGTCAGATTGGTAAGCGCTAGGATGTTACTGTAGGTATTTAGGAGCTGAGCTCCTGCTAAGTCCCGTCAATTGAGATTTTATTTTGAAACCATCTGTATCTTGTGAAAATTATTGTGAACATGTCTTCCATCTCTGGACTTGAAGCGCTTGAATGTGACTTCTCCATCCCGAATGACAGCACCCCCAAGCTACCACGCTGGTCCGATACACAAATCAATCGTCCAGCTCTTATAGTCACCCCCAACTCAGAGTCAGATATTCAAGCAGCCATTCAAATCGCAAAAGATAATGGCCTCACCATCCTCGCAGCTGGCGGTGCCCACGGGACGTTTGTTACTGTCGATGCGTCAACGCTGTACTTGGACATGAAGAACTTCAAGACCATTGAACTAAACAAGGACGACGAGACTGTTCGAGTAGGCGGTGGCGTTACTACCGGCGAAGTCATCAAAGCACTAGAGGAGGAGGGTTATTACACTCCTGTTCCAAACTCTGATGCAGTCGGTTTCGTGGGATGTATTCTTGGTGGTGGGAATGGTGTCCTCAGCGGTCTTCACGGATGGATGGTCGACAACGTCGTGTCCTTTCGCATCATCACCGCAGACGCCACTATCATCAATGTCAGTTCGGATTCACAGGGCGAAGAGTTAGAGCTATTCAACACCCTTCGCGGCGCAGGACACGGGTTAGGCGTCATAACAGAAGTCACAGTCTCCATCTTCCCCATCGCCAATCTCAACATGGAGAACAACAAGATTTGGACACGAACATTCATCTTCCCAGCTTTGGAAATCGACATTGCCATCAAGACATTCCTCGATCTCCAACATACTTCTCCTGAGGGTTTTGCATCGATGGTTTTCGCGCGGAACGCCCATGGCGCTCCCATCATCGTTATTGGGTATACATTCTTCGGTCCGGCTGACAAGGCTGAGAAAGATGCAGCTGCTCTGTTCCAAAAGGCTATTGCTAGCAAGGTTGTTGTAGGCGCAACGGAATATTTGCCTTTTGTTAGCTTGAATGCTAAGAATGAGGTTTATAATTCGCATGGTGGGCATAAGGCAATTGCTTCATGTCGTCTTACCAAAACAACATTCTCTGCACTGAGGAACAGCTTTGACCTCTGGTGCGCAGCGACACAAGACAACCCCGATGCTTCTCAAACCCCTCTCATAATGTCTGCCTTCAACACGTCCAAAAGCGAGACCTTCACCAACTCCTCTGTAGAAGCCCGCGACAGACCTCTCAATGCATTCGCACCGATACTTGCAAAGACGGAAGAAGGGAACAAAGCGTTTATGCAAGCTTTAGACAAGATTATAGCGGCTTTGAGGGAGGCGGATGAAGGTGTTGAGGCGAGGAGTTTTGCGAATAATTGGAGGTTTGAGACTGATATTGGAGAGATGTTCAGTGAGAAGGTGTTTGAGAGGGCCAAGAGGGTCAAGGAGACTTGGGATGGGAAGGGTGTGTTTTGGTCGCCTTATTTCAAAAATAATAGTACTTGATCACATGTACGTTAAGGACTGATTATAGGTATTATAACGAGATAATTTATCGGAGAAGACGACTTCACTCTGTCATGTTCAGATGCCTTGTCCAAGCTGAGTACAGTCGAGGCTTCTGATTGGTCTCGTATTCCGTATTCAGCATTCCACCCCCGGACTGTCAGCATGGATGAACCTTCGAAGTCTTATTTAAACAGCCCTCGCCAACAGCAAATAATTACAAAATTCTCGTATGATTTCATGTTATTGATAATTACCTTTTATACAATGTTGAGACCTCCCACCCAGACACTTGTGCGAAATCGTACTCCCTCATCACGACGCCTCATAACAACAGCCCTCACCCATCAAACCCATACCCTCTTTGACGGTCGCCAACTCGGCTTCGCTGAATATGGCAAACCAAATGGTCGCCCCATTTTTTACTTCCATGGCTTCCCATCATCACGTCTCGAAGCTCAGCCCGTTGATGAAATAGCTCAACGAGTTGGTGTTCGTCTTATTGCACTCGACAGACCCGGTTTCGGATTCTCATCGCCTAATCCTGGGTATCAAATTGTCGATTGGCCTAGCGATGTTATGGAACTTGCGAGAACAAAGAGCCTTGATAGGTTTTCTGTTTTTGGACTTTCGGGTGGTGGTCCTTTTGCTTTGGCTTGTGCTCATGGTATGCCGAAGAGTAAGCTCGCGAGTGTGGGATTATTCGCGAGTGCGCCGCCTTGGGAAGCTGGGACTCAACACGTGGATAGATCACGGAGGCTGTTGAGGTTCTTGTCGGTAAATTCTCCGGGGTTTCTCACGAGTGTTTTGAATGTGGCGAATCGGTCTATCAGATGGCTCATTCTCACACGTCCTGCTATCAAGAGGATTGGCAAGTGGCTCGACACCGAAGACTCGAAACACCCACCGACAGCCGAGTCCAAGAAACCTCACGAAGAAAGGATACAAGATTTGGTAAAAATGCTTCTTGACGAGCCCTTCCGTCAAGGCGCAGGCGGAACGGTATACGAAGCCAAGCTACTATCTTCTCTTGACTGGGGTTTCAAGCTTGAGGATGTTAGTTTTGAGAAAGTGCTGATGTGGCATGGTGTCAAGGACACGAATGCGCCCATTGAGATGATACGGTATATGGCGGAGAAGGTACCGGGGAGTGAACTTATGGAATTTGAAGGAGAGACGCATTATACTATGTGGAAGCAAGTTGAGGCTGCTTTGAAGAGGTTGGTTGATGAGGGGAATTTGAAGAAGGGAGATTAGAGGTATTGGGCATCTAAGAGTGGATTATTTGTGAGATTTGTACAATATACTACATATGGTGGTCTCATTCTCAAGAGTCTCTAGACGACAGTGTCGGTAGAACAGTTTCATCTTTCCATGCTCTTGTCCCAACTGTCAAAATACCCTGCGCTCCTAATGCCCCAGAAACAGGCAGTTCATAACTTGTGTCCATCTTCATGCCACAGTTCTGACACATCATGCCCACACCAGGTCTACCAAGACTTCCTGCCGTAACACCGGTTGTAATAGTAGCAGTAGATGGCGCTTGCAGTACAACAGCTTCATCGGCCCCGAGTAATCGCTCTTCAATTAAGTTCTGGCCATTCGTGACTTTCGATATGGCCTCACCAGCCACTAGAGCAATAATGGGAAGACCTCTCATAAGAGGTGGGAGGCCGCCTTGGACGTTGGAGAGTCGTGCGAGTTTTGAGACTTCGGCTTTGAGAGCTTGGGATGTTTTGTTGGAGGACATGGTTAATTTAGTTTGGGGAGAATAGGTAACTGGGTTGTATGCTTGATATGAAGAAGAGGTAACTTAATTCATGGTAAAGCAGGATATTTGAATCACTTAAACAGAGAGAATCGCCTGGACTTATTACTTACATGGTGGCAGTCGAGCTAGGATTCTAATCCATGCAGTTCGTGTACTTCGTATACGGAATACGCAGCCAATCAGAGATTCAGTATGACCTCAACCTAGACAGGCTTACAGGTCAAAGGTTTTAACCTCTATCTCAGATCCAGTTTCATCTTCCGGTTTGTCTTCGAGAATGTCCAATTAAGAATGTCGTACGGTAGGAGGATATGATTTAGGTAAATTGAATTACAGTACAGGCAGACGAAGAGAATTCGAACGTCAGCGCAAGGCCTGGTTCCGTGTGGGGTTAAAATTGCAGCGCACCTCCGAGGGCTGACGCATGGAATGGCGTAAACTACCAATGAGTACAGAGCACAAACCAACCCGAAGACTGACAGCAAAGTGAAACGCCGTAACGGCAGTGGAGCTCCGAATGGCGGGTGAGGTTCGTTCCTGGATTTCTCATAAAAGAATGGTGTGGTATGTATTCATGGAAGTTGGTCTAGTTCAAGCCCCTCTTCGGCTGACGACGAGAATTGGAGAGCCGAATCAGTTAAACAAAATATAGCATGATGGCGAGATTACCGTCATGAAGGATCGATGTTCCATTGGAGAGGAAGCCTGGAGGGGGGTTAAATTTGCAGTGTACTCGAAGGCTGAAGGGGAGGGTTCCATGCATCATCACGGCACATTGGAGGTCTGGCGAGGGGTTAAATTTCCAGTGAAAAGAAGGGCCCCCAAATTGACGGGTGTGATGCCTCAATAGGGGACCTGTACATGCAGAGCACGGGTAAGTTGACTGGCATATTGACAGTGAAGTCAGACGCCGTCGAATGGCAGCGTGGTTCCAGTTAACGACGAAGCCTGGCGGGGGGTTAAATTTGCAGTGTAGGAGTCTTTTGTCTTCTGCGAGGCACCTTTTTGCAAACCACAACTGTGGTAGCATACAAACCAGAGCACAGTTAAGAAGAAATTCAGCGGAGGGTTTAAACTTGCAGTGCAGTTGGCCTTGCTGCAGGTCTGAATTTTGGGCGAATCACCGAGGGAATAGACCTGGCTATCTACATTCCAAACAACTCAAATCCAGGGTCCATGTATCGGATCAGGCAAAGCGTTGATCGCCAGGAACAAAGCCATTGTCTCATTCCATCACCACTAGTCCCAACCTCATCGCCGCAAATGGCATCACGAAAGCCTTTTTATCACCTTCCAGACGCCAAATCCTCTTTCAGAGGCCCAGTTCTTTCCAGAACTATGGAATCGACCGACGCGTGTTGCAAGGCACCGCCGGGTAACTGGAATGCTGGCGACTCATCTTGGCCGCTGTACCCGAAAGGTTAACGGCGTCGACGACAAACATGAGCCACGAATAGACCAAGATGAATAGGCGAAGACAATGGTGGAAAACCTATAATGGGCGATGAAAAGTCTGGACCAGAAGATGGTCGTGGTGGCCGCCGTTGGGCGGGCAGTTTGATGGTATATAGACTCAATCGTCCAGCCGCGACACTTCCCTAGAACTCGATCTCGAGGTTCTTGCCATTCATTTTACCCATACACTCATTTTCGCACTTCGTCACAATGAAGTTGCTCACACTCCTTCTTTCAGCTTTGACCAGCCAAGTGGCTGGTCTAGCTTCTACAGATACCATCACCTGGGGCGGTGATAACTCACGAACAGGATACCAGACGTAAGTCCCTCTAATACAAACATTCTCATATACTTACTGAGACAAAAGGAACCACAATATGGATCCTGCGATAGTCGGAAGTCCTCAATTCGACATTGTCTTCAAAACAGCCCTTCCAGGACGTTACATCAACGCTGCCGAACAGATCTTTTCTCAACCGCTCGTCTACACTCCTTCAAACGGCACGACGCAATACGTTTACCTCGCTACCACACAAAACAATATTTATAAGCTCGATGCGAAGACGGGTGTTATCTTGGCCTCGCGCAACTTGGGCATTCCCTTTCTTACAGCAGATCTGGACGGCTGTGTGGATGTCAACCCTACCGTTGGCGTCACTGCTACTGGTGTCATCGATCCTGATACTGATACGTGGTATCTCACATCCAAGACATACGTCGATCAGAACTATGGACCGAAGCCACAAGGCCGACCAGCGGGACGGTATAAGTTTCATGCCATCAACGTAAACGACCTGTCGGAGCGCTCTGGCTTTCCCGTCGATCTCGAAGGTACTATCGCGAGGAACAATCCCGAGCGTATGTTCACCGGCGGTATTCATCATCAACGCCCAGGTCTCCTACATACAGGACAGTTCGTCTACGCCGGCTTTGCCTCGCATTGCGTACAGTACAACTTCACAGGCTGGATAATGGGCTGGGACAAAACCACCGGCGCAATCGTCGAGCGCTGGACTTCAGAAGGGCAAGGTGTGAGCAGCAACATCTCCGGCGCAGGAATCTGGCAATCAGGTGGTGGATTGGCGTCTGACGACGCGGGATCCATGTTCTTCGCCACAGGCAACGGCTACGCATCCCAACTGTCCACCATTCCAGTAAACGGCTTCACGCCTCCTACAGCCATGGAACAAGCGGCAGTGCACATGTCGATCAACAGCGACGGAACACTCTCCGTGGTAGATTTCTTCATGCCCTTTGAGAAACAAGAACTTGACGGGGCGGATAAGGATTTGGGAACAAGTCCTCTTGAGATTCTGCCGAGTCAGTTCTCTTGTGGTGATGTTAAACGTATGGGTATCGTGACTGGAAAGTCTGGAAAAACGTATTGGCTTAATCTTGATGATCTGGGCGGTTATCGGAATGGAGCTAATTCGAAGGATCGTGTTATTCAGACTTTTCAGAATGAGAATTCTGTTTATGCGGGTGCTGGTGTCTATCCTCTCGAGGGAGGGTATATCTACATTAATGGTACGTTCATCCTTGCCGATGTGAAGGGGGTGTGCTAACAATCCAGTGATCCAATATCCTACGCACGTCTTCAAGTTCTCCTGTCTAAACGGCAAGCCCTACTTCACAAAAGTAGCAGACAGTCCCACGAACAACGCCTACATCCTAGGCGTAAGCCACGGAACAACCACCTCTCTCAACGGCCAAGAAGGAACAGGCCTTCTCTGGGTCTCCGATGTTCAGAACACCAACTTTAAGATCTACGACGCTATTCCTCAGAATGGCTATCTCAACGTCATTCGCAACTTTACAATTGTCGGCATTACAAAGTTCAGCAGACCTGTCTTTGGCAATGGAATGGCATACATCGGTACGACCGTCGGATACTTCTACGGTCTTGGTTCGACGAATAAGTCGTCTTTGAACTGTACTGCTTCTGTGGACTTTGGGACTACGGATTTTCAGAATGCTACTGTTCCGCAGGTTGTGAATTGTTCGGCGTTGTTTGATCTTTCTGTCACGAATATTAGTCTTGCCGACGCGACGAACTATGGCATTACCAAGATACCCTCTCTTCCTCTTTCGATGTCTAAGGGGGACAGTCTTCAATTCTCGGCGCAATTTTCACCAAAGAGTGTTGGAAGATTGGGCGGTACTGTTAATATTGTCACGTCTGGTGTTTCGGATGCGTCGTATAGCAAAACCACCAAGGTCCGCTTCACGGGTGTTGGCTCAAGCTCAGGTGCTTTGTTGGACGTCAGTCCCAAATCTGTTGTGTTCACGGGTCTTGTCAGTGGTTCGGTCGCTGATAAGCAAACTATTCTGATCGGAAACGATGGTACCAAATCTCTCCAAGTTTCTTCTGTTCTGTACGCGACTTCTTCGTCATCCGGGCCGTTTACTACATGGAGCGGCTCAGGTAGTCTTACAGCCGGAAAGTTCACACTCTCTGGTATCCCCAGTTCTGTCAGTGGAGGCAGCGATACAGCCATCGCTGTTGTTCCTGACACCTCCGCCTCTGGAAACTTTACAGCTTGGGTCAAGTTCGTCACCACGGGCGGCAATGCGACTGTCTCTTTGTCCGCATCAGCAGGTGATCCTCCCACCGCGCTTCTCGAGTTCCAAACACCCGATGGAAACAGCTGGGTAAAATACGATCCCAACACTCCTTTCACATTCGGTAACGTCACAGAGAACACCTCCAAGTCTTTGCGCTTCCGCATCAGCAATACCGCTGCCCCCGGTGGTGTAAAGCTCGGTCTGACAGTCTCGAAACCTCCGTTCGGCGTGCCTGGTATCGTTAGGTCAGCGAACCAAGTTGATTTGGCTGAGGGAACTCTCATAGCACCAGGCCAAAGCCAAACAGCCACTCTAACATGCAACGTCCCCAAGTCGCAATGGAACGTCCCTTCATATAACGGCACTGCGCAATGGACTATCAACACCAACGATCCGACTTGGAGTTTCGAGAAGCGCGCAATTCAGTTCTTCTGCAACGCTGTCTCTGAACAAGCAGCCCCTCTCCTCCCCAACGGACAAGGTCAATACCAATACGTGGGCTGCTTCAAGGAGAATAACCCGGGCCGTCAACTCTCCAACTTGTTGTATGCGAATGGCTCCAACACTAACGAAATGTGCATCAACACCTGCGGTTCCGAAGGTCTGACATTCTGCGGCACACAATACCGCAGCGAATGCTGGGCCGGCAATAAAATTCCCAAAGAGAAGGTCGACGATGCGAACTGCAACTTTGACTGCGCGGGAAGTCTAGCGCAGTATTGTGGTGGTAATGGCGTTGACGGCAGTGGCACATACATCAGTCTTTTCGCCGATACACTCCAATGGGACGGAAGTCTCAGTGATTCATCTTCATCTGGTGGTGGCAGTGGCAGCACCAACACTCCTCAGGGCCCCTTCGTCAACCCTGGTGTTGACGGGTATACCAGTATCGGCTGCTACACCGAAGCAACGGCTGGAAGAGCACTGCCTAATGGACGGGGTGTTAGTTCGCCTACTGTCCAGAATTGTGTTGATGCTTGTAAGGCTGAGAGCTTTGTTTATGCGGGTGTTGAGTATGGTGGAGAGGTAAGTCTTCTGTTCAAAATGTGAGGATGATGCTAATGGTGTAGTGTTATTGTGGTAATGCGTTTACGGATGGGGCTGTGCCTGCTCCTATTGCTGATTGTGGCATGACTTGTAATGGTGAGTATACGGTCTAGGACATGGGGGATTATGGTTAACGGTTATGTTACAGGCAACGGGAGCGAGTATTGTGGTGGGCCGAATCGTCTTAATGTTTATCAGGTCAACTCTGCTTATAGCGCTACTCTGTCGAGCTTGCTGTCCACCTCTTCTACGAGCAGCAGCACCTCATCCTCTTCGATATCCACGTCAACCTCTACTTCGGCGTTTATTGCTGCTTCGGTCTCGACTTCTAGCTTGACCAGCACGAGCAGCACTTCTACTACCAGCTCGACTTCTAGCAGTACTAGCTCAAGCTCTACGAGTAATTCGTCCTCGACTTCAACTTCCACTTCTACCAGCACGTCAACGAGCACGAGCACGTCAACGAGCACGAGTTCTTTAACCAGCAGTATTCCGACTACCAGCACTTCAACGTCAAGTAACACTTCAAGCTCCACATCTACCTCGACTAGCACTTCTCAGAGCACGAGTAGCTCAGTGAGTGTCAATGGAAACGTCGCTGGTGGTGGAAACACTGTCGCTACTTCTAGCTCCAGTAGCTCTACCTCAATCAGCACGAGCACCACCTCTCGATCTACGACTTCGACAACTTCGAGCTCAGTTCCCACGACAACATCGACGACCACGTCCAGCACATCGACTACTAGCTCGAGTGGTTCATCGTCATGGACGACCTTCTCCACTGCCTCTTCAGTCAGCAGTCGCTCGACCATATCTACCACATCTACTACGAGTTCCACTACCGCTAGTGTAGTAGTCGTGAGCCCGTCTTCGTCGAATGCAGCGTCGACTAATGGTCTTCCTAACCCGGATTCCTCGGTGACGGTAGTGTCTGGCACGACAATAGCTGTTGTCACTCGTCCAACGTCGACTAGTAGCTTAGTGGTTGTCCCTTCATCGAGTGTCGGTTCGTCGATTGTGTCTGCGCCAGGTATTCCTTCATCAATCATGCAATCGTCCGTTGTCGCTCCATCAAGTGCTCCATCATCTGTCATTCCCGCTTTGAGCACTCAAGCAGTGGTCCCAGTACCTGGATCGACCGGCACTACTCGCACCACCTCTTCCACTTCAACAACCTCATCGAGCACATCCACATCATCAACTTCAAGCTTAATATCGACAACTTCCCGAGCCACAACAACAAGCGCAACAAGCACCACTAGCTCAACCACCAGCTCTTCCAAGACAACAGCCTCGACCAAACCAACCACACCTTCAATCTCCGACACAATCGGAACCTGGCAGTTCCAAGGCTGCTATGCGGAACCCTTTCTCATCCGCGCTCTAACAGCCAAATACACAACCGCCAACGACATGACCCTCGAATCCTGCGCAGCATACTGTACTGGTTATACTTACTTCGGCGCCGAGAACGGTCGCGAGTGCTCATGTGGCAATACCCTCACCTTCGGCACCTACCAAGCCTTCAACCAAAAAGACTGCTCCTCCACCTGCGCAGGCGACAAATCCCAATTCTGCGGCGGATCCCAACGTCTCCAACTTTACAAGGCCGGCAAAGCACCCCGAGCTTTCACGAGCTACTCTTGCGTCAGCGAGCCATTCCTCGGCCGTCTCCTCCCCGAACTAGTCCTCACTGACTTCCGATCCATGACAGTCGACACATGTCTCGACAAATGCAGCAGCTATAAATATGCCGGTGTAGAGAACGGTCGAGATTGTTATTGTGGTAATGCGATTAATTGGCAGGGCATGTTTAGCACGGGCAAGAATGTGAGCATGTCGGATTGCAACATTTCTTGTCCGGGTGATAAGACTTCTTATTGTGGTGGGTTGAGTAAGATGAATGTGTATGTTAGTAATTCTACTGCGATGGCGTTCTTGAATAGGCATAGGAGACGGCATGCGAAGGGTCTTTTGAGGTAGATGGGAGTGTTGCATATAGACTTGTCATTCGTTTAATAGTACATTCGTTCAAGAATTCATGATTCTCTTCTGAACATGTCGCTTAGGGAAAGGCGAGTTCGAGTTTCTCCGCTTCGAGTGCCATCCTCACACCATCCAGCTTCTCAATCCTTCTCAAATGCTCATGGTAGGAAGGATAGTCTTTCATGCCAATACGAGCCTCATGCGCCCACCTTGCAAAAACATAAACATTAAAATCCACAACCGTCAAACCCTTCCCAACAATAAACTCATGTGCCTTGTATCCATCATTAATCCTCCCAAACGACTCCTCGATAAGCTTCTTCCCTTTCGCCTTGATCTCCTCAAAGGCACCCTCGTCATCACTGAACCGCCCCGGGCTTAAAAAAGCACCATATCCAAGACCATGCAACGTGCCCGATAAAAAGGCTAGCCACTCCATAACCTTGGCATTCTCAAAGGGGGTACTACCTAGAAGGCGTTCGTTTGGGATGAGGGAGGATGTGAAGCTTAGAATAGCGGGCATCTCAGTGATGATTTGGTCGTTGACGGCTAGGGCGGGGACGTAGCCTCTTGGATGGATAGCGCGGTATTCTGCATTGGTGAAACTGCCATCTGCAGCTTCGTAGCCATGTGAACCTGGTTTGAGACGGATTGCGTTGAAGGGAATCTTGTAGTGGTGGAGGATGGCGTGAGGTATGAGCGAACATGAGCCGTTTGTTCGGTAGAGAGTAAGTTTTGGCATGTTGGTGATTGAACCCATGGTTGCTATCACTCAATGGAATCTGATAGTTTGGTCCAGTTTATGAAGTTGGATGGTCTTATCTATATAACTTTGTACTTTGCGACGGTTTGGGGTATCTGTGTTGTCTCAACGTCATAACAGTGCCCTTCGGGATGATATTGACTCGAGCTGACAAATATCGGCCGTGAAGGATTATCATCCCGCATTTCTGCATTAGAGACTAGAGTATCGGCGCTTGGCATGGGATATCACTATAAGCATTATAGAAGGCCTTTTAATATTGCAATGCCGTATGATTAACATTTATAGTTAGACGGCTCGTTTGAAGTCCAAAGTGAAATTGTGTTTAAGACAAAAGTCACAAGACTCGTCGAACAACCCCCATCAAAGACCAAGAGTAGAGCTAAGCAATGGATACTGAGACTTCTTAACTATTGGTGTTTAGGGAATAATGGTGTTCCACGAAACCTGTAGACTGCAGCCTCCATCTCCTTTTCAACCTAAGCAAACCCTTACACCCGCAATACTGCGCGTGACATCGGTTCGGTTACATTCCGCTGGAAGTGTCTCTGCGCATCATACTCGCTCATACCCTTCGTGGCAACAGGAAACTCTAAACACTTAACAATACATTGTGCAAAGACCCTACCAACCTGATGGGACAACATCTTGCCGCATTTTCCTATCAAGGTTTCGACAACATTTGACGCAACTAGTGGTTGGCTTTCCAAAAAGGACCTGAGGATAGAACTAGCTTCCTTCCACAAGGCAATTTCAAGTAACACAACACCAAGCGCGTAGACATCATGGCTTTTCTCAAATCTTGCTGTCGGGCGACCCCATCGATCGGGGTGACGATAGAGATTGTTGGCAAGAGTATAATCTTCTTCCAGGAACGTCGCCTCATCGTCAGCACGAGAGTACTCGAATCCAAATAGTAGTGGCTTGCTAAAGTCGAAGTTGCCGACAAATGGTGAAGCCGGATCTTCATCGTCCAAATCGGACTTCAGGTCAGGATGAACTTCTGTGAAAGCAATGTTGTCGCTTCGGATTCCTTTGTGCACCCAGCGGACACGGTGGAAGTTCTCGATGGCTGTGGCAATAGCCCAAGCCAGACGGATCCGCTGACCGAGAGGAACAAGTCGATGCATCTTGTACAGTTGATGGAGAGTTGCTACCTCACCCTCAACACCAAAAGTGGGTGGGGTCCAGAATACTATGCCCAGCTCTTTACGGAGCCTGTCACGAAAGAAGCCCTCACATGACAATATGTGAAACTCTTTATCCTTTGGGTGGCATAGCAACTCGGTGATCTTGCGAACTTGTCGCAGTGTTTGATCTTGCGGTTCACCACTGTTACCATCCGATTCCTTGTACTTCCAGGTCTCCATGATGACAGATCGGCCGTCGATACTGCCAATCTTGAAACGCCTGGATACCTTATCCGCAGGACTATTTCGTTTGAGGGGTTCGAAGATTCGATCACGGTTAATCTCACGGTTACTGCAATCGTCGAGTACATCAGACCGAACGACCATGTCTGCTAAGTGGCGAGACTCATCCACGTCTAGAGCAGCTCTAAGTTCAACATTAGGCTCTTTTGGCACCCCATTTGGACTTCTGCAAATAGCAGTGTCAAGTAGCAGAGGTGTTTGGACAGCCGTTCTCAACGTTGACACTTTATTTTGAATCTCAACCAGTGATCGTTGAACAAGCTCATCTCCGCTTGTCGTAGTGTCTGTTGCGAATTCTTTACAGCTATCCATGACAGTATTCAACCCATGGATACCTCTCAGAATCTCATCTCTGGCAGACTTGGACAATTGCTCAAACAATGATCCCTGAGGGAAGGCACCGTCTTTAAGAGCGTCTTGTATGCGACGGGCCCGACTGACAACTGCCTCGATACTGACAGCCGTGACATTCTTGGGAGGTGCGGTCTTAAGCCAATTTGCTATTTGCAATCCAGTCACGTCATCTGAGAGTGATGCTCGGAAAACGAGGTAGCCAGCTGGTTTTGCCGCGAAACCTTCTGGGATATCCCGAGTTTCGAGAGGTTGGAGAACGATTTTTGTAGCCGATTTCCTCACGAAATCATGAAATACAGGTGTCTCTAGTCCGGTATTAATTTCTGTTGACCCATATAAGAAATCTTATTACTTGCCTGTAATTTTCGGATCTTCCCTGAGTTCCGATGTGAGGCTTTCTGATGAGATACCTGTATTGACATGCTCTTTCAGCAGCCTGATAAGCGCCCTGGTGAAGGATCTCCGACCCGGGACAGGGGTCTTGGCTCCCTTGGCCGACGCAGCAATCAGTTCAAACCGACCATCGCCATCCTTGGAGCCGCCGGTGATGAGAGATGCATGACAACAATCGAGAATGAGAAGAACATCACCAACGGCCGAGAAGAGTAGTTGCTGTGTAACATGCCAAGACACTGTTGGGCCACCCCGCTCAAAGGCCGCCCACTCAGCCTGACCCCGCGAATCCGGACTGCAATGGCCAGCGTAGTACACGATGATGAGAGAACCCTCAGGAAAAGACTGTTCTTCGACGAAGCTCGAGATTTCTCTGTTGAGCCTAGCACGGGATGACCCTTTGGTTGGGATAGGGAAAAAGACCACACTACTATAGCGATAGTCTTGTTCAAATATGGCGCGGAGATCCCGTATCTCGCCGTCAACGTCGCCGAGATCGTGCTCTTCCCATGCTATGAGAAGAACATGGACTTGGGTGTACGAGTCCTGTAAATTGGACCCGATGGTAGATTTAAAGGACTGGACAATGTCGTGGTCACCCATTGCATCAGAAGCAATATCTACTTGATGTCGATGCTCCAACACCAAGTTTGCTTAACTCTGCATAAATGAGAGACTTTCCATCATTCAACGGCCTCAAAGTACTAATTAACGGAAAAAGACATTTTCCCATGCTATGTAACACAAGTCCACATGTAAGACGACCTCCATATGGTATTACCTTGTCAGGTGCTGAAATCAGGCTCTGCTACCCTGCATTCCGTGATTGTCCGGGCATATAGGTATATAGGTTCGCTCACTCCGCCCATCCTGAGGGGCTCAGCTGACACTACTAATATTTCGTAGTTTTTTGTTGATTCGTTTTCAATCAAACAGCCATGACGGACCTCGAGAGCGATCGACAGCGGACCGATCCGGTTTGTGATTCCTCAGAGGATGAAATGGTAACTAACTTAGCGCCCTCATTGGATGTCATTTTCAGCTGCTGACCGATCGCTCAGCCCCAGAAATATCGCTCCCGCGTAGAAGAGTACGATGATAAACCCGATGTCAGTACTCAATCTACTTTTGTTGTATTCGAAACTTAATAATTAATTTATTACAGTGGCCACGCCCGCCTCTCTATCGCGTCAACGAAGTCGTCTACGTCCGTAGTCCAGGCCAAGCTCAGCCTGCTGGCCCGTATATTATCATCTCGGCAAACTTGGAAAACAAAACATATGGACTCAAGAAGAAAAACACGGGCCAAATCCATCCAACAGCGGTGGCGGAGAGAGATCTGTTGGTAGCGGCTTGAGCGAATCTACATGCGTAATTCGCTCTCCAAGAGGTAGCCTGAGGGGGCGCAGGGATGGCTTCTTTTCATGCATCATCCCCCAATAGGAGGAAGGAAGAGGATCATGCATGATTATGAATCATCAAGTTAGGCAATGTCGACCTTGGAATGAGATAAAAGTGATTCCTTATCAATGCTATCTCTCTCCAAAATCATCATTATAGCCCCCAAATATTGTAGTAGTATTATCTATGCCAAGACAGAATCATGACAACATCAAACGGAAGCGCATCTCCGGCCCAAGTTCCGCAGTTTACCAGGAGACAAGACAGTGAGTGAGAGAACCATCTGCTTTTGCAAACTTCAAAGCTCATTCGGAGTAGCTTCTGGGCCCTTCATTCCCAATCGACCATTTCAAGACAACCCAGCGAAGAGTATGTATCTAGACATGCGACTATGACTTTATGACCATTAATCAATTAACGCTTGTTTTCAGTCGATGACTTCCCACGCGGCTATCCCTTGCTATCAGCGTTTATGAGTGCTGATAAGGACTTCACCATGTTCCGATCCTTCTCACGTCTACACACTCGTGTTCTGCTTCACAAACAGGATGAACTTACACAACTGGAGCAACGTCTCGATGAACTTGACCAAGCACACAGCAAAGTGGCTCCATATCTATTGATCACCAATAGGGATGTTAGTGGGGATACGGAACGTCGAGCGCTGCTTAGTGAAATCGAGATTAAACTGAATGAATATAGTGAGTTATGAATACTGGAACCTCAACCGTAATGCTGAATTTCGCAGACCAGCTTTTCGAGTCTTTTATGACTCATCAAGAACGCCCCGAACCAGATGAATCGCAGATACGAAGTGTTAGAAATTGGGTAAATGGCAAGAGACCAGTTGTCTACTCCGAAACAACATTTCTAAACGATCGGAGTGATCTCAAGCGCTCCAGACATACGATCGAAAGTGGCGGCCTGGAAAGTCTCCTCGAAGGCCTCTCTACTTGGCCTTATCTACGTGGGATATGCAAGGTAAGCATCGATCATCACATGCATCCTCACTCGGCTTACCGGTCCCTAGTTATTTTCACTTCCTGTAAGTTACCAATTTGCTGTCTATCAAACTAAACCAACCCAATTTTAGGATACATCTGGAAGATCAAGCGATCCGAAGGTCAAAATCATCAGGCCTTCGAGGCTGGTAGCTGTTTCACGAGCCTTGAATACACTACTTGCCATCGCTACTTTGGTAGTGCCGATTGTAGTTCTGTACTTGGTCAAGCCTATCCCGATGCGGCTTTTTATCATTGCTGCTTTCACTGTTGTTTTCTCGTCAGCTCTGTGCTGGCTTACATCATCTAGGAATTACGAGATATTCTCTGCTACAGCCGCCTACTGTGCCGTCATGGTGGTATTTGTCGGTAGTTTGCCCGATCCATAGACCACCTTCGTTTAACCTCGTGATGAACAACAGAGTTTGTAACATGATTTCCCTAGACACTATATCTATCCTCTAAGTTATCCTACTCACCCCATTTCTCTATTCTAGCCGCCGTGAAAGCCAGATCCCGATGATGATTTCTGACCTCTTCCTGTGACATGTATCCTTCAGTCTGAACCTTTCCCAAACTTCGGCTCACTTCCTTCACTGCCCTTCCTGGGTGTTTTTCTCGTTCCGCTTGCTGAAGAACTCTGATTACTCCAAACAAAGAGTCCTTGAAAGCCATCTCTATACGTCGCGATTTTTCGGGATAGGCCAGGCTATTTCTGTCAAGACCATCAATGTCTTTAAATATCCGTGGATGATCTGTGAAGTGCGCCACTCCATTTGCGTAGACTGTCAACTTCTCATAAGTCTCGACGGCAACCTGAAGAGGCGTCAAGCCCAGCGACGTTGTCGTGTCAATGTCTGCGTCGTAGTCTATGAGTGCCCTGACACCATCCAAATCCCCGTAATATGCGCTGTAGTGAAGAGCTGTCCATCCATTATCGTCGCCCATGCTGACGACTTCCAGGGCTCGTAGCTGTGGGCATATGGAAAGACATGCTCTAACATATGATGGCCTTTGGGAATGCATCCTCACTGCGTACGCGAGGATGTTTACAGTATGTCCGTCCCTATTTTTCCATGACGTGTTTGATCCTGCTTCGAGCAAGATCCTAAGAGCATCGATTTGCCCGGCTGAAATTGCTGCCTCGAAAGGTTCTCGTCGCTCAAGTTTAGCACCGCATTTAATTAAGAGGTCCAGGACGCCCAAGGACCCTCTCTGGGCTGCTAGATGCACCGCAGTGGCTCCTAACGCACTCTCTGCTTCCGGATCAATTGTCGGTTGCCGAAGTAGGATTTCTGCTGCAGGAAGAGCATCAAAGATAGCGCAGTAGTGAAGTGCATTGAGACCACCCTCGCCGACCGTGCATGTATTGATGTCGGACACCAGTGGTAGAAGAAGAGGTATCTTTGTCCATGACAGCTGACGATGAGGGCTGTCTATAGCAGCGTAGGCAACAATATTACCATGATGCTTTTCGCTTTCCTCTCCGGGAACCGCTCCGGCTAGAATCAGCTCTTCGAGGACGTATGCTTCCAAATTCATGTTCTTGACAGCCGAGAATAAGGGTGTTCGTTTCGTGTTATCCAAAGCATTGATGTCCAGTCCCTTCTGGAGCAGGGCTTGAATCGTCTCTCGAAGGGCAACCCGATACCACTGACCATGAGCCACATACCGTGCGAAGGGAAAGGCATCGTATCCAACCATGTGAAACGGTGAATGGGTCCATTGCCAATCTCCCCCATACACCTCACTGCCATGGTTGAGAAGATATTTTACAATCTCATGATGGTGGCCTGCAACAGCGAGATCAATAGGGCTCAACGCCGGGGTATGCTCGGTGTAGCCGTCCTCATGAGAAGTCTTCCGCCACTGGGTCCTGATATTTATATCGGCGCCAAGATTTACATACTGCTCAACAAGGTCTTTACATCCAGCAATAACCGCCCAGTGGAGAGGCGTTCCACGTAATTCAATGCATCTGTGTGGAAGCATAACATTGACTTGTTCATGCTCAGCCGTCAGCAGAGCTGGAACTGCTTGTTGGCGCTTTGCTTTATCGATTTGTTCCGAGCCAGACACCATGGCTGCAAGTAGATCCGCTGCCTCCGTTGGACTAAAAAGAATCAACCAGTGCAGAGCATTCGGCATGTTTGGGTCCATGTAGGATATGTCCTCACAATGTTGTGCAATGACGATCGCTGCGTCGAAATTACCGTCTCTGCACGCAGCTGTGAGAGCTTCACATAGCTGATGAGATGTATACTTGTGTTTCTTAACCAAGATCTCAAATTTCCTGAAGGATTCGACATAGATGGAACCAAGGCTGATGAAGTCGTCTGTCGCTTTACCGCTAGTTTCTCTCCAAGCAACACCGTCGTGAAAGACGTCAAGGTTCTTTTCGGTCGTACGAACGTCAGATGTATCCGTCTTATTCTGACCAGGCTTCAATGCTGCATGGACTCGATTGAAGATATCCATCGCTACCTTGTTGTTCAGAGATGCTGCTTCAAGATGACTCAGAGCCATTATGCTGTCTGGGGCCACTCCGTATCCAACTTGACACATGATAGCCATTTGCAGATGAGCTCGAGCTTTCCCTTCTGGGTCGTCTTCAATCCGGATGGCTTCCTGGATGACCTTGGCTGCTTCACACTGATTGTACCAGGGAGGTTGCCTTCGTGAAATGGCCTGTGATGAGACTACATTAGCGAGGTTTCTTCATTTCTCAACCCTCTATACTAACCATAAACATGTCTTCAGACTTGTATCGATACGCCTGAGGTGTCAGAACCAGGGTCTCACATCGCTTTTGTGCTGTGACCCTGGTTACTTGCAAAGATGGATCAGCTGGCTCCTCTCTGGGGACAACTCGTAAATTCTTGGCGCTGTTGCAAGTGTGCGCTCCCTTGTCCAGAAATACGGCTCTCGTAATTGGACTCATCTCCATGGTAGGTGCTAGCACCTTCTCATATCGATCCCCGATATAAGGACTTTCCCCGTTGATCTTGATTTCTACAGGGTGCAATCTCTCCGTTTTACCGCCTTCAGGAATTTCACCACTAAGAGGCCAATAGTTTAGCTTGGGATTCTGAGAGGATGGAGGAAGACTTACTCAATTCCTTCAGAAAGTGCCTCGAAGATTTGTTGTATGTTACCTCGTCGCGAGATGCTATCTTGTAAGCACAAAGAAATCGTTACTTCGAAGGCCTGGAAGGACTGGGAGTCTGGTGGTGCACCGATAGCATCCAGGCCATCCCGAAGATGGGTCCATTTGCCAAAATATCCGTTGAGCTCGGCAGTGGTCGGATTTGATGGATATGGATACACTCTGGCAGCCGACTGGGAGTCTTTTTCTTCTGATGCGCCGCGATCACTGTCGTGGGAACGAAGAAATTCAATAGCGAGTTTCAACATAGCGTTCTCCCCGGTATAGAATGCCCGTTCCAGGAAGCTCATTGCGTTCTCGCCAGGGTTGAGCCAGTCGGGTTCGATGAATGACTTGGTGTATTTAATAGTTTCCCATAGAAGTAGTCCGAAGGAATAGCAATCAGCAGCTTTATACCCCGAAAACTTCGAATTCTCGTCTCGATGAACCTCATCGTCAGTCCCTTTAGTCCAGCCACAAATTTCAGGAGCGTTGTATTTGGGTGTTCCGAGATAGTATTCGTGCTGTTGTTCAAAGTCATGTTTGAAGAGTGTACACCCAAAGTCGGCTAGCTTGGCCAGATAGTGGCGTTCATGGTCTTGATCGCGGGCAAGATACCCATAGACCAGGACGTTGTCTGGTTTGACATCTCCATGTACAATGTCGCAGTCATGTAGAGCACGGATACCCATGGCGACATCCAGGGCGAGCAAACGCCTGTCGATCAGGTTGAGGCTCCTTTTCTGAGCGAATATGGACAGGGTTCCATGCGGCGAGTAAGGCATGACGAGATAGGGCCGGTTGCCCAAGGTGAGATCTTGGTCCCAGCCCCAAGCGATGGCTGAGACGAGACAGCTGTGCGATCGCAGCTTAGGGTGAGTGAGGACCCGAACTTCTCGTTTGACATTTATGAGGCGCTTTGAGGACTGTTTTAGTTGCTCGGCAGTCTGTTTGGTGCCTCCAGTTACGCTGTCCATGACGAGTCGTTTGACAGCAACGAAATAAGGCGACTCGCCTGTCAAACCAAACAGCTCTTTATTGACCTCAAAGCTAGTGCCAGCGCCCAGGCGACTGTCAAACTTGAGGAACTCGCGCTGAACGTAGGGTAACTCATTCCGTACTAGCATCATAACGTCTTGCAAGATGTTGTTTGTTTCCAGGTTGCCGGTCGAAACAGACGATGGCGTCCACGCGTCATTTTCATCTGACGTGTCAGCGAATCGAGAGTCCCAGACTTCGCTACCTGTGTTTGACTGCATCTTGACAATTTGAGCGTCAAGATACTATGCCTCAGTGAAAAGGATTTGAATGATGTGTCAAAAAATGAGAATATAAGAATCAGGCTGCAGGCATCGAAGTTGGCATGTTGTCGGGTTTGTCACGCTCTATATTTAACTGGCCAATCGAATTCTTGGGGGCGTTCAGGCTGTTGTTTCGCTGTTGGGGGCCAAAAAAATGGGATGATGAGATTTCAGGCATCAGACACCAACGTGAAACACATGACAAGACCTTAGCCTTACCAAGAGATAGTAAACAGCACTGGGAAGGCTTGGGCCCTTTTAAGAACGCTTCGGCTTCTTCATAGATCTTAGAGCATGGGCAGCTGGCCTGTGTTTGCGCGGAGGTTAGAGATAAAGTGGACCAGGTATGAAAATTCTATATAGAACTTTATAGTTTCTCGATTTAGAAACGGTAACATGAAGAGGCCAACCACTGTGAAGAGATCAGATGATGTGTGTAACCAAGCCCGGAAGGGGGTTAAAACTGCAGTGAAGCAAGTTCGCAAGCAATGTGCATGGTTCGCAAAAGCCGCTCGTTCTTGGCTGGCGAAGCAGCCGAAACAGCGTTGCCCTAAACTCCCAGAGCTCATGCATGGCGAACCGTGAATGTTTATCCACAGATCCAGCGGCGTATGAGTGGATGTAGTAGACGGCCGGTTCGGTTCTCATGATGTTGTATATTTGTCCCAGCTCAACCAGTGAGCATTTCCCATTTACACTTATATGTAGATATTCTAAATACACCGTAATCAAATATATACCTGTAGCAAAAAAAGGGTATCATATCTCTCAGTTCCCAGCACCAAGAGAACTCAAAATCGGCGCAACCTCAGTACATAGCCCCCATCTCCTGCTCCCCTGCGGCAAAAGTGCATTGAACCTCGCCATCCAGCCATCCGCGACACATCTACAAAGTGGAATACTACTAACGGCCGCAGTCCCATCATTCTGACACCAACTATCCAGCCTCGTAATACTGATATTCTGCAGATTCGGTGGATCAACGCCGATGTTGATGTGATTCAAGGTAGGGACGCAGGAACATGCTGTTTCTGAGAATAAAAGCCAGGCCCAGACTACGAGCAAACTCGTCGAGGTGGCGAGGTAGGCTATTGGGTCGAGGGATTGGGTTTGGGGGGAGTTGGAAGCTAGGGCGGATTCGCTGGAGAGAAGGACGGCGAGAGCGTGCAGCAGAGCGCGGCGGGATTCGGGTGATTTTGCCCACACTCGGAGATTGTTATGGAGTTTCTGAAGACGTGGTCGGACAGCAGGTTCACGGTCCGTCAAAACTGGTGACACTGAGGCTTTGGCAACAGCGTTGATAGTTCGCACATCAGAGTATAACTGCAGACTCTGAAGATGATAAACCATCATACAATCCGAGACCAAACACTTGATATTGACCATAGCCGCGGCCTTAGCTTGGGTTGGGTCGTTATCAAAGTCTCCGATATACGCCGTGAACGGAAACTCGCCCATTCCCGCACCATGGAATGCTTGAAAACACTGATGCTGTAATCTCTCAACATCTGCCTTCCACGACTCTAGCTGCCACGCCAGCGAGGTAGTAGAATTTTGTGTTGATCTTCCAGCTTCGGCACTTCGTCGAACAACCTGCGCGTGGTTCCAGATTGCCGGTAACAACCCACAAAGGGCAAGGTGGATATCCTCGAACAGCATGAGCGATTTCGCAGATGTATTTGGATTGGCGATCATCTCGGACATTTTAAACGTTGATCTATCCGTCGGTTCCCACGTAATTCGCTTAAAGAAAATGTCAAGACCGAAGGCGTTCCAGAGGGAGTATGTTGCCGGCATGGTGAGGTCGATTTCCTCCCTGTAGAATGTGGGTGCCTGGAAGCGTGCCAGGGAGTAGTAAGTATCTATTTTGTACAGCGAGATGATGATGCTTCTGGAACGTTAGTGAGGGAAGCTGAGAGTAAGGGAGGGAGAGCTACCGTTTCCATCGGTCACGAATTACCATCAACCAGGGGACAAAGGTGCCAGGGAAGTGGATTCGCTGTTGCTCTGCTGAGCCGTCGCTGTTGAGGAAGTCGACCTCTCGCATCGCCATGATGAGCGCACCACGAAGGAGAGATGCTTTTGCAGTTAATCTCTCATCCTGGTCCAGTTAGTATGTATCTGAGATTGATAGGTGATAGAAGGACACGTACCCCGTGGTAGAAAGCAAAGATGATTTGCAAAACGATAGATTGATACGTTTCTGTCGGCCAAGGCTTGTCATCTTCAAGTCTCGATAACGTATTCGACTGCACATATCAGCAACGCCCTCACCAACCAAGCATAATATTCAACTTACAATAAAGCGAGAATAGACATTCATAAAAGTTTCATGCAGCTCCATAACCACTGGCCCAAACTCATTAGGGTTCCTCAACCAGCAACTTATCATGGCCACAGAGACCGCAACAAGGTACGAATCCTCCATTCCAATCCTGTAAGAAGGCGCGTGAAGAAGAGGAAAGCTGTCATGTAATCTTCCAAAATACTCTTTCGTGTTCGCGTCGATCCAAGGATGTTCGACTGCTGGGATGGGTGTTGCTTCGCCGATGGGTATTTCTCCTGTTAGCACGCTATTTCCGATGCGTTTGAAGGCAGCTTTGACCTCATCCGATGGAGAAGGCGATGATGTACTTTCTGGCGTATTCCGTCGTTCATCGACGGGACTTTTACTCGCGCTCTTACTCGCGTGTTTATAAGTGCAGCATATTCCCCGTTTGATACAAAGAGTACACTTTGTTCCACCATCGCACTTTGTTTTATTAGCATGACACGCATCACAAGCACGTCCTCGTCGTGGATCCGGCGCAGTGGGCATGTCATGCCGTGAGAGATGCCGTCTTAGCAAATCACTATAAAACGTCAACTATGT
Source organism: Fusarium citri (assembly GCA_004367485.1). Classification (NCBI taxonomy): domain Eukaryota; kingdom Fungi; phylum Ascomycota; class Sordariomycetes; order Hypocreales; family Nectriaceae; genus Fusarium; species Fusarium citri. The sequence goes on from QHHH01000072.1 coordinate 52,558, forward strand.
AAGATGATTGGACGGAGAGTAGAGTACGAACTTGCGCGTAAAGGAGCGCTGACACATGGGACATATGAAATTGCGTTCTCCATGTGTGGCTTGATGGCGACGTAGATGTTCCTTTCTGATAAAGCTCTTACCGCAGTGACATACATGACGGGAAGGAGCGGCAGGTTCGCTAATAATTGGTCAATTCGGACAAAGTCTGCATATGTGTCTCGGATATCCCACCTGTTATTTGAATCGTTTTCGCTGTGGGATACGTCCATGATGGGTGGTGGATATGGCGGTCAAAACGTGAAACCAGCGCAGATATCCGTACAACCGAGTGGGATTATGTGTAATGATGGAGAAAAAAGAAATGGAACAAAACAAATGGCTGACTGAGTTACGCACTGGACAATATCAATATCTTTTGAGGCTTGACTTGGTAATCGTGTGTGGGATGACCGGTGGTGACAGTGGGATGAGATTTTCGGTGTCCGCGGTGGGAAGATGGAGCTGGCAGGTGATCTCCGACCAATAGAATCTCTCCAGAGACGGATTAACTTTGGAAATAGATTACGGGTCCGCGGGCATCTTATCCCACTCGGCATCCCACCCTCCTTGTTATCCCTCTTTATATCCCATCCCATCCCGTCGACGCCACCACAGCCACAAACTGCAACAAAGTGGCTGAAATGCATGGAAGATGATCATGTAATACTATTCGACGTAGGATTGTAGCTGAACTAGCTGAATCATTAGTGTCGGATAAGATAAGCATATTCGCAATTGTCGTGTTTTATCCCGAGATATGGTATGATCCGCTATGTAATTAGTAAATCCTTCCATGGAAGCACATCATTGATAGACTCCCAATTGAACTATATATACAACCATCTCTCACCTCCAAAGAATTCAATTCATCACTCAATCATCCATTCCAATAACCAACAACAACAACAACTACTACTACTACTACTACTACTACTTTCAACTTTAACAATAAAACATCAATCACAATGTCTGCCTATAAGAACATCGCTGTCGCTGGTGCCGCTGGAGATCTCGGCTCAGCCGTCTTCAAAGCCCTCGTCGACTCCAACAAATTCAACCTCACAGTCCTCACCCGCACCACCTCAACCAGCACTTTCCCATCAAACGTAAAAGTCATCCAAGTCGACTACGACTCCCTTGACTCTCTCACTTCGGCCCTCCAAGGTATTGACGCAGTCGTCTCCACAGTCGGCAGTCTTGCCATCACAAGCCAAAAGCTCCTCATCGACGCTGCCGTAGCCGCCGGTGTGAAGCGCTTTATCCCATCCGAATTCGGCTCCAACCTTATTGTTCCCAGTGTTCGAAAACTTCCCGTTTTTGCAACCAAGGTTGAGATTGAGGATAAGCTCGTTGAACTTAAGGACAAGATTAGTTATACGACCGTGTACAATGGCATCTTCTTGGACTGGGGTATCAAGAACAACTTCTTCTTCGACTTCTCTCAGCCCGAGGTCACGATCTGGGATGAGGGCAATGTTGAGTTCAGCACCACCACCCTCGCCAGCGTTGGCCAGGCAGTAGTCGGCATCCTCACCCACCCCGAAGAAACCAAAAACCGCATTGTTTATGTTCAGGATACTGTTCTTACTCAGAACAAGATTCTTGAACTTGCCAAGCAAGTCAGTGGAAAGGAATGGAAGGTTAACCATGTCAAGATTGATGATGTTACTGCCAAGTCTGACGAGAACATCGCCAAGGGAATTATTGACTGGCCTACTCTTGCGCCTTATCTTTTCAGGGCCATCTTTGATGAGAAGAGTGTTCCTAAGTTTGAGAAACTTGATAACGAGTTGGTTGGTATCAAGGGGGTTACTGAGGAGCAAGTTAAGGAGCTTCTGAAGGCCAAGATTCAGTAGGGGGATTGCATGTAGACTGGTAGTCGAATAATTGGAATAATATCGTGTGTTGTTACTGAGATTAAGCCTTTTTGCATTCAAAAGTGATTTGTACACACTATTGCAGAGAGTTTCCTGCCAGATGATATTCAGACTCCGATACCTTCGGCTTTTCGATGAGCGATCTAACTAGGAGCAGATCAATTAGATGGCAATGTCATATCGACTGATTTTACGTATGATGCTCAGAGTCATGTAGCTAAAACACCTTGTGGAACATCTTTACAGGTTTTGTGATCCTTATGACTGCCAAGGTTTTACAAGCTACGACGTTGATTGCTTATTAACTTTTTGCGGTACTGAACGTATTTTTTTATCCTTTAAATGTTATTTTAAATGTATGTAATAAAATCCTCATGGTGACGTTTCTTTGCTAATCTAACGTCACATAACACTCTACTCCGGAGAACACTATCCGGAGTGCTTTTGCTGCATCGCATGTAGCGCTGTATTTCCAGTCTATCCTCGGCTAAACGGCTCTCTGAGCGGGGACCTTCCTAACTGCCGGTCTACTGCCAGGAGCCGAAGAAAAGTCCCGAAAGTTTGGGGGCCGTACGAATTTCACTGCAAATTTAACCCCCCTCCAGGTTTAATTGAAAACGGATGGTTATCCGTCCGCGAGTTTCTCTTGGCGGCTCTCTTCACTGCAATTTTAACCCCCTCCAGGCATGAACTGACCTGAGTATATGGTGAGTATAGCCCCCTTCTTAACAGCGACATGTTCTCGTCAATCGGCTTTCTACAGTTATGTCCAGACCACGGCACATGGCCGTAGAGTATAGCTCATAATTTCTCAATTGTGTGCATTTTGGCTTCTTTCCATCCATAACAGTGAGATTTGCACTATGAGGTGGCAGCACAAGTCCAGACACTCTGTTCAAATGGGCTATTCTTGTAATTTAGTCCTGATTGATTTCACTGCAATTTTAATCCCTCTATATACCTTAGAAGAAGCCCAACTGCACTGCAATTTTAACCCCCCTCAAGACTTCATGTGGATCTGAAAATCTGACCACACAGAACCCGGATCTACGAGATGGGTTGCGTGACTCGAAGTAGGGGAACTCTCACTGCAAATTTAACCCACCCCAAGACCTCCGTTGCAGTAAGGAGTCTCGGAAACAGCATGCTTGGCGTCGCGGAAATAAATGTCGATTATGCTGATTCGGTACTTTGCCATGATCTTCACAAACAAATCCAAGTTGGATATGCCAAGAGTTTGCTTATGAAATCTTGTTGGTTCATGAAAGGCGCACTTGACATCGGATCATGCAAATGCATCTCAACTCGCATCTGTAAAGTACACGATTTCGATACTCATGAAAACAGAGGCTATTCTCCAAAATGGATACGATTTCTCCCGCGCCGAATCAGACTCAACATGAGCCGGATATCTCGAATGAGAAGAAGGCTCAAGCTGAGTCCCCAAGTGACTCACCTCGGCCAGATATCGAGCAAGCCGAGCTTCAAGATCAATCCCAACGCTTGCCATTTCTCCGTCTACTGCTCGCTTACCTCTGCCTCTGCTTCTGCTATTTGATTTCCTACCTAGACATGAACTCCGTCGCAACATCCTTGCCGACCATCTCCTCAGCTCTTGACGCAGGTCCAACGGTTACATGGGTCGGAACTTCATACCTCCTAGGCCAGCTCTCCTTCCAACCTCTCTACGGTAGAATCTCAGACATCACGGGCCGAAAACCTGTTTTGTTGTTCTCCATGGGATGTATTGTCGTCGGGGGAGTGTTTTGCGGTTTTGCGCGTACGCCAGTTTGGTTGTATGTGTGTCGAACTATTAGTGGTATTGGTGGCGGAGGCATTAGTTCTTCTGTTGCTATTATCGTGAGCGACTTGGTCAGTTTGAGATCGAGGGGGAAGTATCAGGGTTTTATCAGTCTTGCCATTGGTATTGGTGCCGCTGCTGGTCCCTTTGTGGCTGCTGGCTTGATTCAGATGGGTACCAACGGCTGGAGATGGGCTTTCTGGGTGCCTGCTATTATGGGTGGCGTCTGTTTCGTTCTTCTGGTGCTCTTCTTGCCCTTGAAGCCTGTGTCTGGGAGCTTCAAGGAGAAGGTTCGGAAGATCGATTGGTGGGGTGTCATGGCTTCTATTGCTGGTATTGTCCTTACAGTCGTGAGTACCTCCCGTATCCCAGGCATAGCGGCAATCTGACCATGGTGATATCAGATGTCCATCAACTCAGGAGGAAGCATGTGGGCATGGCAGAATGCCAAGACCATTTCGCTCCTCACAATTGGCATCATCATGCTGCTAGTATTCATCATCATCGAAGCGTACTTCGCCAGGATTCCTATTATTCCTCTCCGACTCTTCAAGCAGAGATCTCCGGCAGTACTCATCTTGACAGGTTTCTTTCACGACTTCGCTTGGCAGTCAACTCAATACTTTATTCCACTGTACTACCAGACTGTTCGCGGTTTCACGCCATTGAAGAGTGCTATGTTGATTGTACCATTTCTGCTGGCGCAAGGTATAGCTGGCGCGGCCTCAGGGCCTTTGATGGCTAAGTATGCGAGGTGAGTACTACTCTTGTCCAAGGAAAAGAGATGGCAGCTGATGTGCTTTTAGATATATGCCCATTTTGCGAGCGGGCTTCACAATTTGGACTCTGAGTTCAGGTCTCAAACTCCTCTTCAACCAAAATACGCATATTGCCGTATACATCGCCATCCTAGCCGTTGAAGGAGCAGGTATTGGATGGGTTCACCAGCCAGGTAAGTGACTACCGTTATTGTCTCGAGCAAAATGACTAACATACACCAGGTCTCGTGGCATTACAAGCCAACTCAGCAAACGAAGACCGCGCTGTAGCAACAGGAACCCGCAACGTCTTCCGCTCTCTAGGAGGTGTCGTCGGAATAGCCGTTTCGACAGCTGTATATTACGCCGTCCTCCAAAACACTTTGAAGAAGAGCGACACCATTCCGGAATGGCTGCGAGACAGTGTCCTGGATGGTACATGGTCCGCCAATGATCCCGCTACTAAAAATCACGAAAGCGCCATCTTGAGCGCTCGCATGCAAGGCTTTAGAGTCATTTTTATCATGCCTGTTCCTTTAATGGCTTTGTGCTTGGGGGCGAGTTTCTTGGTGAACGATGTTGTTCTTAAAGGTGATTCCGATGAGTCTGGGGAAGGTCAAGAACAGGCCACAACTACAGGATCGACAAACAATGAGAAGCGAGGCTGATGGCTTATCTCAAATACCAAATCCAATTTGAAAGTTACCCAATAGTCTTCACCGATGAGAAGCCACGAAAAGATAAAATTAAACAATTTACTTGTGGGAAATGGCCTGAGCCATTCGCAAATCCTCGTCGGTTCTTGAATGGACCATGTGGGAAAAGTGCCATGAAGGCGGGCTAGATTGTTGCTACCTGATTGACCGACGACAACCATAAAAAAATATTATCAACTCCAAACGCATTGAAATGTCTCAAAAAGTCAAAAAGAAGCTGATAACGGCGCTGGAGCGATGCTCCCACCAGGGCTTGAACCTGAGACCTTCGCATCACTGAATATTCAGATTGAAGTATTAGTACGACGCTCTAACCAACTGAGCTATGGAAGCCGATCAGCTGTTCTTGTACACTATTGGAACAATCAGACTCTAAGTTTCCATTGCCCAAAACAACGGATCCGATATGAATCAGAGATCTTTAATGTGTTGGTGACTTATAAAATGGGAACCTCCTGCACGGCGATAACCAGTTCTCTGTTCGATCCAATTGAAGCCCAACTCGCATACTCCCAGATCTTTCAACTTCTGTTGGATCTGCTCTTTGCTAAGCGTGATGGCTTTATAGATGTTTTTGTCTCTTGATGAATCGTGGTGGTATTTCTGCTTTCGCTAGGGCTGTCAATAGTAGCTTCGGCCGTTTGGATAAGAGACATCTTGTAGGTGGTAAGAGGTTGATGACGCTGTGGGAAGGAAGAGACAAAGGCCGGATAGAAGCAAGAACAGACAGGCATTTGTAGCCAGCCTAAACCTTGTGTTGGGTAGAGCAAAAGGAAGGAAGAAAAGAATGGTATTTCGTATAGGCAGAAGAGTTGTGCTGCCTTGACTGATGGTGATGGTAGGTAGCAAGGAAGATGAATGTTGGCGTGGTTGTGATATTTATGAAAGAAAGAAAAAGTTTGAGAAGAAACAAACAAGGGATTATTTACATTGACAAAAACGTTACATTAGGGCACAACCGTCACAACCTTTTCTCAACTACGATGCTTCATGTGAGAAAGCTTGATTGTACTAACCCTGCTCTTGTTCCCTCTTCTCTTCTCCCTTTCCTTGCACCCTGAAGCCTCTTTGATAATTTCACGCTGTGTCTAAACGCCGTCCGAGACACTGTTTCTAGAAATTATGGCAAGTATTGTTGTTTATCCCGAACGTCGGTCTTTCACTTGTGCTTGCAAAGTGATTTCAACTTGCTGGTTCAGCGGACTATCTTCGTCGTTGTTGCGGACCTTGTACTATGTATATCTCTCAGACCAGACTCTTGCCATCGCGAGACTTACTTCCGATCAGTATAGCCCGCCCGCATCTGTAGCGTTACTGCGAACTGCCGTCGGTCTCCTTCGGATATCGCATGAAAATCTGACAGCTAGCTTGACAGGAACTGTAAAGCGTTTTCTTTTGGGTTGATTGGTTCATGGTATTCCAGACTCTAAACCCTTTCTAAGCATACGTCTCGCGGCATGAACCATGTCACCCGCATTTTAAAATTCTGGACCTTACTGTTGGTGAATTGTATGTGTACTACAACACTTCTGATCGCACGAACTACCCTAGTCTCGATATCATGGAAGTCAAATACTTCTAAGCGAAATAGAAAGGGGAGCTACTTCGGCAAGGTGAAATTGGGAATCAACACATTCACTCCATTAAGTAAATCAAGTAGATTACGCAGGCCTTTCAATGCGAGGGCAAGTACTTGCTCTGATGGAAGCCGTCATCAAATCGCCCTCTTCCACTGTAGTATCCAGCAATAATTTCTATACAAGATCGCACACCACTTTGTACTTGCGGACTGCTTGTACTAGCTAATTTAGAAGCCACCTCCTCCGTCGCGGAGAAGGAGACCCCGGCTTGCATCTCTTCTTTCCGCCTCAAGTTCTTTATCAATCTTAGCCTCGGTGAGCCAATATGATCCTTGAGCTTGCAGAGATTTTTCTCTGATCCCAAGGCTAGGAACAATTCTGCGTTGTCTTCCATTTCCTCAGATGACTCTGGTATCTGGTCGATATCCACTTTTGTCGTCATCGTGATAGAAGACAGAGAGACTCGGACTTCTGCTGAGAGGCTCTCGTGCCAACTGCCCATAAGGCGACGAACATACGATGGTTCGAGAGCCTTTGACGCTGCCATTATGGCACCGTCTAGGACATCTCCTTGGTGTTGAGGCCACCACGTATCATCTAGACATGCGATCTCAAGAAGGTTACGAAGGTTTCTGACAGAGCCTGCACGGCATGCAGTGTCGAAAATTTGATATGTGAGATGGTATTCATAATCAGCTGGTAGGCGGAAAACCAACCACTGGAGGGCTATAACCGCCGGGTCTTGGAGAGTTGAGTAAATGCCCCTCCTTAGACAGAAGCCGAATAGGCACTTGTCTTTAGAATACTCCGTTACCAGTTCCGCGAGATCGAAGCTCCGTATACCAGGAAGAAGCAACTTGGCTTCGAATTGTCGGCAGAAACGCTTGCACATTATTGAGGTGTAAAGCCCACCAGATGCTTTGACAAACGAGATAGCTTCTGCCTCGGTGAAGGAGAGCACTCCTGCGAGGCTTGAGTTTGCAAGGAAATCTTTCACCGTCTGGTGAACTAATTGAACGACTTGCTGGCCGTCGGCTTGCTGGGAACCTCGATATAGTTTGGAAGCAGGGCCTGACTCCCTAGATTTTGGGTCGATGACCTCAACGAAGAAGCTGCACAGTTCAAACAACTGGTAGCAGAAATATTCCCAATTTCCCCCAGTCGAATCACCATTTGTGATTCTGAAGTCCTCATCGTCGTCAATAATAGTTTCCTCACATCGTGGCACTGTCAGCCCTTCCCAGAGTTCTTCAAGTGTGAATGTCCTCACGATGCTGGCACCGCTGACCCACATGAGGATATCCCAAGTTTTGCTGATACAATCTCGCGGAATTTGGTTGGCAAGATATGTGTACAGCTCTATCAGGTCCTTTGGAAGCGCTCTCATTAATTCTTCTAATTCTCTGGCAGTCATTCTTTTGTATCGACATCGACTTTCCAACGTAGTGAGGGCCAATGTGACCCACAGCACAACCCCATTGGCATTATCCAAGAGATAGTTGCGGATGTTGTCCAATATAGCTTTTTCGCGGGCCTGAAGTTGAAGGAAAACATCCGTAAGCATACCCTGTGAAGGCATCGGCGAGTCTCTACACAAGGCTCGATTTATCAATTGCATTCCACTGTCAACAATTGTTTCGATGTCGGCTTTGTTTTCCCGTTGCATAATGATGTGCCGAATATCAGTACTCAAGTGTCTTGCGTTGGGTATCAAAGACTCTTTGATGTCGTTGGTTGGTCGGCTAAGAACAATAAATTTGGTCAGTCTCTTTGACACTATCGCCGATAGAGATTTGACCATTGTGAGTATCGCATCCCTGCTCTTGCCGCTTTGTTCGCCATCCTCAGACTCATCAAGCCCGTCTAGGATGCAAATAATTGGAACAGAGCATTGTAACAACAGCTTCAGCATGAGAGCCAGATTCTCCGCATCCCAGATAATGCCTTGATCTTCAGAATACGGCAGTCTGGTACGATAAATGCTGGACACCCTGGAAAACTCTGATGGATGCTTTTTGAGAATTTGGAAGATAACTGATCTCATCATGGATATATGGGCCATGGTGATAGGACCGTCACGTCGACTGTAAAACCAATCGACGACCGTCGCCGGCGCTCTTGAAGTGTTTGCTTTGTTGGTTTCCAGATGTCGAGCAATGTGTGTAACCAATGACTTGGCCAGGACTGATTTACCACTGCCAGGTTTCCCCTCAATCCAAAGGATACTGGGCAAGCCATATTTCCATATCTCGAACTCTTCATGTTCAAATATCCACTTGTTAGTTCCAGACTGTGCTTGAGAAACTCGATCTCGACGCAGATTGAGTTCCGCGAAACGGAGCGATGATAGGTATTCTGCCATTGATCAGTCCACAACGCTGCTCTCAGTGGAACTAGAAGTATACTCACCTTCATACTCGGTACTTTCACTAATTGCCATCATATCCTGATGCCTCTTCGATATCACGTTGATCTTCGTCCCACGTATCAGCACTGGCAAGAACTTGCCAAGCTCTGCCAGTTGAGCGAGGAACAGCGATATGCTTTGCTCCTGAACGATGTCCAATCTGTCAACAATTATTAAGTACCCACGATTCATATCGTTCGAGGTACAGACCAGCTTCTTCAGCTCTTTGAAACCAACATCCACAGGGGTTGTTGGTGATGTCAGGACCGTCCAAACTTTGACAAGATCCAGACCGTAAGAAGCAATGTTGTTCGCTACCGAAGCATTCTCTTGCTCCTGGCTGAACTCAAAGAGGATGAGCTGCCCGATTATATCCGTCAGGATGGCATTCGGATGTGCATATGTAGAGTTGGCGGAGGTCGGGCGGCACTTGTGATACAGAATACGGAGACCAGGCCAATGTTCGTTTGTTACCAGCTTTGCGACAGGAAGCAATGGGCTTGGACTGTCAAGCCTGTCCATGTTGTTCCAAAGAACCCCTTTTTCTTGTTCTTGCCAACATGAGAAAGCCGTGGTATGGGTAAACCAGGTAATATCCTCGACACTTTCTTGTTCAAAGTCACTCTCGGTGAACATACGGCACTTGTCCACACGTTCTATATGATAATGAATTTCTGAAATCAAGACACAAGTCAGTCAAAAAGGCCATGTCGAGACAAAGCGGACTTACTGGACAGCATGTCCTGAGGAGAGTTTTCAACTGCTTCATATTCCATTGTGTCAATCGGGCGGTGACCATAGGTTGAGGTCATTAGTCACCTACAATTCTCTTCGAAGCGCTTGGAGATACTGGGCATCGCTTCATCAACAAGCGTCATAAGCCTTGTTTTCACAATGCAATATTCATCTTGGCTTCGGTTTTCGTACTTAACGAGCCCCGAATGGTCAAGATTCAACGGTATGTTGTCTTCATCGGCAACTGCCGTTAAACCGACACCCTTGGCTGAGTTTTTTGTGACCATGTACACCTTGGGTCCAGTCTTGGCGAGTGTGCCATCAGGTTTGATCTGGTTCCACCCAGTAATGACTCGATTTGCTTGTTCTAAAGATTGATGAAACTTACTTCGACCGTTGCACTCCCTTTGCTTTCGTAGAAAGATACGACTTTGTATTGGCTCTTACAGGTGTCCGCAAACCGATCGGCGAGTGAGTTTAGATAATTGGATGGCTCTCCCTCCTTGTCGACCACGAGATCGTCTATTAGTCGTTGGTTCGGGCGGCCTCGGACGATACTGCGTAGTTGTTCGTTGCGAAGTCCAAGATTCGGAACGCCAAAGAAAATGAAACCATAGCAGGAAGTAAACAGAAACTTGTTCTGTTTTTCTTCTGCTCTTTTGCGTGCACGATATAATGCCTGTTGAGTGAGTACATTGGAGATCAAACGAGACTCAACTCTTACCTCTTTGATTAGAAGCCCTCCCAAGCTATGGCCGACAAACACAATCGGCCGATGATCTGCCTAATCATGATAAGCCGAGATAATCCAATTGAAGAGGCATACGTACTGTATTTTGGCGGAATGCTTTCAGAGACTCCAAGAAGCGAATACCGAGATCTTCTATAGAGTCTCTAGAGTCTCCCAGCACAGACGTGTCATAACCATAGACCAACACACGCACTCCGGGTATGTCTTCTGGTAGGTAGTCTCGTAGCCACACATCGCTGCCAGTGGGTGACTTCCAAGAGCCTATCGGGTGGCCTCCTAGTCCTGGAACAGCTATAACGCTGGAAGCAACTTTTAGTATCGTGTACTTTTTGGGTCGAGAAACTGTACTTACTCAACCTGGCCACCTTCAGGTGGTTCGTACAGGGGTGTGATGCCAAGGAACTTGGTGTCGAATCGGCATATTTGCGCGAATTTCGAGTCTGACAGCAATTGCCTAATGAGCTGATCTGCTGGTAGCGACGTATAAAAGGTAACAGTCGCGCAAGCCTTCTTGGAGTTTCTGCGCATCAAATGGTGATGGGACACCCTTGTGATGCATTTCTGCAAAGTCGTGTCACTTTCCACGACAGTTTTGATCTCTGCCTCGAATTCCTCACGGGAAATGTCGACGGAGATATCCTCGACCCGGACAGTTAAAGGCCGCACTCGCGCCGGCGGGATCGGTTTGCTAGCTTGTGCGTTCCAAATAAATATGTAAAGAAGAGTAAGGATGAGAATACAGATGCCAGATAGAAAGACTAAAGGTTCTGTCGAGATGTTATCCATTGTGCGAAAAGAGGAAAACACCTTAGCAGTTGCATCCAGCGGTTTGGAGAACGGGAAGGTTCAGGCTGAAGCCGTTTGATGATAAGAGCATCGAAGTGGGGATGGAAAGAGCTGAACGTTTTCGCATGAACGCAGAAGGAAGGTTGAAAGCCACTCCCCTCATTGGTGACGAGGCTATGGTCATGCTGACAAGCCACCTCATTTTCAACCTTCCCAGTTGGCTGACGACATACCACCCTGGCTGCCTCCCGCTGCAGAATTTCTAACGGTGTCCGAAAATAAATCCTTCTTACCGTTCACAAAGCGCCAGTACCTAATCTAAAACACGTTCAAGAAAAGGTCGCTGTACTCAATTTTTGGTTCTTCATTCTTTTCCGTCCCAACCTATAAGTGAGAATGGCGACAATTAACAGAGATGCTTTAACTGGACCCCCGTTTTCTGAGGCGTTTCAGCTGTTCAGATTAACCGAATCAGCGGCCACACCACAACGCCTTCCCGGCTACCCACGGATATCCCTCCAAGACCAGCCAAAACTTCTCAACTTCCTAGAGAAAGAATACTGCTCCAAGGACCTTGATACAGTAGCCAAAAGGCTCTGGTGGATGTCTACGCAGGACCACGCTAATATCTCACCTCTACACCGCCAAGCTGTCAAGGGACGAAATATCGTTGTGTCTCAAGATCCAAAATTGCATCTCGTATGGATCCAAGATCGAATATTCATAAAACCTTTGCCAAAGTATCTCACATCTCATGCATTTTGGAAACAGTACTTGAGTCCAGATGGAGATCCTCGTCGAGACCGTATCCGCAAGGCTGCTCTAGGATTTCTGAGGACGTGGTTCTATCTCATACAGTCTGAGTATGACTTTAACCTCGCACAAGATATAAGCCGTTGTTTGATTCCCGCTGGAGTCACTTGGGAAGAGTTCTGCGATTTCTCAACTGAGTTTCCCGACATAAGCGACAAAAGCGTTTCTCAACGATACGCCTATGGAGAAATACGATTAACGAGACTCAACATCTACGCACCTTTAATCCTCGGAAAATCTAAGTTCCATCGTGTCGAGCATCAGTACGGAGCATATTTCGCGCACTTTTACGGCCCGATCTTATTCATCGTCGCGATGGTATCGACGATACTCAGTGGACTGCAAGTTGCCATCGCAGTCCAGCAAGAACATCCTGGTCGAAATAGCCTGGGGATACAAAACGGTGGTCTGTGGTTTAGCGTTGTGATAATTCTTTTTGTTTGTGCAGTTGTTTTGGTTTTGTTTTCCGTTTTGATCTACAAGATTGCTCGGGAGTGGAGATATGCTATTCGAGATCGCGTTAGAATTCTGGACGAAGAGAAAGGTGCTGAAGTCACGGTGAGAGAATAATTCTGGTCTGTCTCTTTCGAGACCTTTTTTTTAGATTTTGTATAGCCGGCCGTAAGACTTTCTTTCATTGGGGATTATTGATATCTATATTGCCCGTGTTCTTGAGATTGTCCGGCTCCTGGCTGCCAACCTTGTTGCTGCTGCCGTGATGCATCGCTATGCCAATAATCATGAACTGCTTGATTCTTCTCTGCCATTCGGGGCCATATCGATTCCGGTAGCATTCCTTCTGTGGGCGGTACACTTGCTTGACTGTTCTCAGCTGGTGGATTGGCCTTTTCTGTCATTCTCTTGTGAACTCTGGCGGATGCTCGCTTTCGCTTCTTGGATTTTCTTCGTCGATCGCAGAGGATAATTCCCACAACGAGTAATAGAACGCCAACTGGTATGAAATTAGTGTTTGGGTTTCCGTGACGGTAAGATTGACATACCCAGTGCTCCTAACGCGATGATGATCTCAAGAGCCCCAAAGATCTTGCCACCAGGTAATCCCCCTGCATCATTTTGATTCGCCTCCTGTGTTACCGTAACGACAGGTGCTTCTTGAGTTGTTGTATAATCCGCTTTGGCAGTTGGGTTCGGAAAGATGGTTGTGAAAATAGTGGTAGATTCGACTGCGTTGATGATGCGAGAGACTTGTAGTTCGAGAGCCAGATCGTCCATTATAGCAAAGGAAAGAAACCGAGACCGGGAAAGTCGAAAATAAACCGCTACCAGAGCTTCGTTGTCGTGAATTACAAAATTAAATTGTTTATCGAATGCAAAAAAAGACCGTAAGAAGAAGAAAAACGATTTGCACCAAAGAATGAAAGTCGCTGCGTGATTCCAGATCAACGTGCAGAAGGAAAGGAAAAGAGAAAAAAGTTTAGTTCAAGACAGCAGATGTCACGGAAGATATGGAGCTCAATCGCAACTAACTACCCAGGTAAGTAACTATATCGAGAGGCCCAGTTGAGGCGAAACCGGATGCTGCTTGAGGTGTGCATTGTGAGACGGCAGATCAAACACCAAGACCCCTGTCAGCAACGCTCAGCGGTACAAGTTAGCGCTACAGGGGGTAAATACAGGGGGGTAACTGTTTCGAGGATGAAGAAAAGCCAAAACACCAAGTCTTTCAGGTTGGTGATGTTACTACCAAGCCGGCTGGTTCAGCTTCCGTGCGGAGCGCGTCTAGACTTTTCGAGCTGACAGGTTTATCGGAGTTTCAGATTCGGCGTCGTATTACGACGACTTAAGCTCTGTGGCCGCATATAGGGTTTGATAATTGATATAGATATAGACTGGCAATAATTCATCTTGTGACCATCTGAGGTCTGTCTAGCTGCAGCCAAGAGCCGGATGGACGGTCAAGTTATAGATGCTACCGTGACAACATGTTTCCGATTTCAGGTTGTGATGATCAATGCGTTGTTTATGTGCACTGCCCTACGGGTCTGTTTTGGATGATGGGTTGGCGCTTGACAGCGCCATGCGTGGTGGCTATACATGCAGCTTGACTGGTTGTGGGTGAGGCTGTGGTGATATGGAAGGCGGTCGCGTGTTGGTGTTTTGGGCGGGTCAACGGTTTGCCGAGCTACCGAGCTGCAACGTTAAGGGTAGGCTGTCGGTTTCGGATAAATGATGTTTCCGGTCGGGAACTCTACGATGAAGATTCGAGTAAACTGGTTGGACAAGGGAGATTATGGACAATCTCAGGGTACGAAGATCATCGGGGTGTCATGACACTATCTTTATTTGTAGATATTCCCATACTAGTGGATGCTGGTATGGCAGATTGACCTTGTTTTTGATGTCTCGTCACGCTCACTCAGGAAGCGTGAGCAAAACAGTTCGTACGCATGGATACGCACAAAACGCCACAGAGCCCAGTGAAATGTCCAAACACAACCCGAGGATGGATGGAAGTATAGAAACTCAATTGATTAGAAAGAAGAAACTCTAAGAAAGAATCTGACATGCCTAAATGACTTCAATCGTGAGAAATCACAGCCCTACCCTGATTAACTCCCAACTGCAGGGTAACCCCCAAGTCAAGATCCCCGCAAAGACCACCCAGCGGTCTCCTCTCCGTCTGGGGAAGATGCCAGCAGGTCTCATTCGCTCAAAATTACTCCTCCGCGCGCCGTCCGCGGGCACCTTTTACTAAGGCCGAATTGCATGCGTGTCATTGGATCTCGGGTATCGTTTTTGAGAAGATTCCCATCGCCGTGAAGTAACTACCGTTGCCGAAATGCGGGGTGAAGTGAGCGGAGAGTTGGGCTAGCCCGATGACGAAAGGTTCAAGACGTGAGGAGTCGGTCTTGGAATGTTTGCAATGACTTCTACGATGCACTGCCATATCTTGAGGGTCATACGCGTCATTTGAGCAGAGACGAACGCACGCGCATTTAGAGACAGTATCAAGACTGCCAACGTCGTCATGGCCATAGTAGACGTCCTCTTCACATGGTGGTCCATCCCAATCGGCCTCGCCATTCTAACAACCACATACCTCTACGCCTACTTCATAACAAATTCCCACCTCCGCGCTATCCCCGCGCCTTTTCCCGCACAGTTCTCAAATCTATGGCTTCTCTACATCTGCCGTCGCGGCGAGCGCTATCGCGTCGTGGATGAGATTCACAAGAAGCTCGGCCCTGTAGTGCGCATCCAGCCGAATCATACCTCTATCGCAGATGTTGACGCTATCGCAACGATTTATGGTCACGGAAATGGGTTTTTGAAGTCGTGAGTAATTTTTGCGAGTTACTGGGGGCAGAGCTGATGATGGTAGGGAATTTTATGACGCGTTTGTTTCAATTCGACGGGGTTTGTTCAACACTCGCGATCGTGCCGAGCATACGCGTAAGCGCAAACTCATCTCGCACGTCTTTTCCGCCAAATCCATCAGTCAATTCGAACCTTACATCCACGCCAATCTCGAACTTTTCGTCAAGCAGCTCGACAAGCTCGTCATATCCAGCCCGTCTACCGATGAGGATGGCAAACGTCAAGCTCTCATTGATTGTCTTCCTTGGTTCAATTACCTCGCCTTCGATGTCATCGGCGACCTCGCGTTCGGTGTTCCCTTCGGCATGTTGGCCAATGGCGCTGATGTAGCTGAAGTTCGAGACACTCCCGAGAGTGCACCGATTTATGCTTCTGCGATTGAGATTCTCAATAGAAGAGGTGAAGTCAGTGCTACGCTGGGATGTTTTCCACAATTGAAGCCTTATGCGCAGTATTTGCCTGATCCATTCTTTAGTAACGGACTCAATGCTGTTAAGAATCTTGCGGGTATTGCTATTGCGCGCGTGAAGAACAGGTTGGATAATCCACCTAGTATTGAACGCATGGATCTTCTGGCGAGGTTGATGGAGGGCCGAGATGAGAAGGGTGAGCCATTGGGACGCGAGGAGTTGACGGCGGAGGCTTTGACGCAGCTTATTGCTGGTAGCGACACAACTTCCAATTCTTCATGCGCTTTGCTCTACCATGTCACACGCACCCCAGGAGTCCTCAGCAAATTGCAGGCTGAGCTTGACGAGGCCATTCCGTCGGAGATTGACGTGCCGTCATACGACATGGTCCGCGACCTTTCATATTTGAACAACGTCATCAACGAAACCCTTCGCTACCATTCAACATCCGGCATCGGTCTCCCTCGTCAAATTCCTTCGACATCTCCCGGCGTCACCATTAAAGGTCACTACTTCCCACCCGGCAGCGTTCTCAGCGTCCCGACGTACACGCTTCACCACTCCAAAGAGATCTGGGGTGCCGACGCAGACGACTTCCGACCCGAGCGCTGGGAAACTGTTACAGATATTCAAAAGACTGCGTTCAATCCGTTTAGTCACGGACCGAGAGCCTGCGTGGGGAGGAATGTGGCTGAGATGGAAATGAAGCTTATTGCGGCGACCTGGGCGAGGAGATATGCCCCCGAGTTAAGGCAGGGTGTCATGGAGACGAGAGAAGGATTCTTGAGGAAGCCGCTAGGATTGGATATTGCTTTGAAGATAAGGAAGTAGATTGCTGTTCATATATCAAACCTTTCGGGATGTGTCATGGGCTATCATCAAGCCAGACATAACTGCCTTGATAAAATCTAAAGACAACTCATACAAGCACATACGACCACAGCTCGCAGAGAATACAGGATCTCGTCCAGTTCTTGTTTTCTATTGCAGTGCCTCAGCATCTCAAAATATAAAGTTCTAACTACGGAAAAGGACCGTTTCGACAGAACCTTTTTTTAATGTCATTAGTTATCCGATCCTCGAGATAAGCAGCTAATCTGGATCGGATTGAGCGGATCGTCGGCCGAGAAAATATTCCACCAATGGCCTTCATTCAGCTTTCCCTGTGCCAGTAGATCAACCACCTTTTCCGCCTTGGCATCGTGAAATCACACCAAGCAGGGGATTGGGGGCATGCTTGTATTGCTGTCGGCAAACTCGCAATGATACACCGAGTCTCTTGTAACCGATTATATATATCCGACAACCTCAATTCAGTCTCGATATGCATCTCCCACATCTCATAATATTCGAAATGCGTTTTATTCCAATCTTTAGCTTTCTTGGGGTGTTCGCTATCGCCACTATCGATGCTGTGTCTCTGCCGCAAGATGTGCCTCGCGATGTTTCAGATTTCCGACAGAAACACCCATACAAGCCTCCCAAACATGAGCACCGTAAGATAATAAAGATTCGCCCGTCGAGACATCATCAGGATGATGTTTCCGACGAATTCGAGCGTGGTGTGCGTCAGGCTGACCGGGGTAACACCTTGTACTTGCCACATGGCCAGACATTCGTCATTGGAAAAGCGCTTGATTTGACTGGACTCAATGATATTCATATTCACCTCGAGGGCGAGATCCGGGTCAGTAATCGGTTCCAGATCGCACGCTGTCTCGGAACCTAACATATATAGTTTACGGATAACGTCAAGTATTGGCAGGAAAACGCTTGGTATCACCCCTTTCAAAAGTCCATCATGTTTTGGAAATGGGGAGGGCATGATATCAAGATATATGGTAACGGCGTCATCGAAGGTCAAGGGTTAGTCGATGTCGAGCCGACGCAGGTGTCTTATGGCTGACAGTGGTAGACAACGCTGGTGGAATGAGTTTGAAGCCGGTACAGGCTCGTAAGTTGACCGGATTTCCCTATAGGTGGCGATGTACTAACTATCTAATAGCATCCTAAATCCTGACAACAAGTATTACCGTCCGATCCTTTTCTACGCAGAGAACACGACCAACCTTGATGTTTCTGGTATTCATCTCAAAGATTCACCCTGCTGGAACAACTTTATTGTCAGCTCCAAGAACATCTCATTTACCGATGTCGTAGCGACAGCTCTGTCAAACAATGGCAGCATCATCCCAAAGAACACTGACTTTATGAACACAATGAATACTTCAACTGTGCGAATTGAAAGGACATGGGTCAATATTGATGATGATTGTTTCTCTCCCAAGCCAAACAGCTCTGATCTTTATGTCAACACCATGTACTGTAACGGTACACACGGCCAGGTAAGTTCTGCATGCAAGAGACTGCCTGATGAAGCTGACCCGGAAAGTCCATGGGATCCCTTGGGCAATACAAGGGGGAAGTCTCTAATGTTCACGATGTGCATATCGAGAACGTTTGGATGATGAATGGAGATGTATGTCATAACCCCGAGTCACTCGCTATAGATTCTAACTCTTTCAGTATTCTGGTGCTCGTATCAAGGTTTGGGCCGGCAACGAAACTGGCACGGGTTTTGTCAACAACGTAACGTTCAAGTGAGTACTCAAGATTCATTCTACGTCTAGCTATTAACATCCAACCAGGAACTTTTGGGTTGCACGTATGGACTACGGCATTTTCCTGGATTCTTGCTATTTCAACAAAACAGCCGAGGAGTGCAATGCCCATCCCTCAGGAATGCAAATCACCAACATACACTTCGAGAACTTCACAGGCTATACATCTGGTGTTTACGGCAACGCCGTAGCTCGTCTTTCCTGTTCGTCAGCTGAAGATGCTGTTTGCGCCAACATTACTCTCAAGGACTTTGACGTCAAACCGCCCTGCGGTGGAGAGCCCGTGGTCATCTGTGATGGGATGCACGGCGATGTTGGTGTCGACTGTGTTCCATATGAAAGCGACGAGGCTCAGGCAGCACTGAAAGCAAAATGCGAAACACCGTTGGCCCCTATCGACACGGATCCTTGGGGCAGTGGATTGATTGAGAAGAAGAAGGGTGCCTTTCACCCGCAGTAGATGTCATCTGAATACTGAAGAGGGAATTGTTGGCCCAGGTCCTGCTCAGTTTGACATGTACGGTCCAGCGTCTTACTAGTGTAATTGATATTCGATCTCGATAGCAAGAGAGTCCTGGTTTAGGCTGCGAAAGTGGCAGATCTTTGGATATATAATGTCAAAACCGAGCAATACTAGCACATACGACCACAGCTCGCAGAGAATACGGGATCCCGTCTGCTCTCCCATCGTCAAGCTGCGNNGAATCCCCGGTGTTGTATGTATCTTTTTGCTGATGAAACCGATTACAAAAGGACATGCTGGTATCTAATATTTGAATAATTACTTCAAGTCTATCCGTGTATGCTTCTAGAAAGGAACTTCCGAAAATCTCAGTTCTACCAAAATCAAGCCAAAGTTGCACCACCAAGAACGCCATTCTCACTTCCCAATTGACTGCAACTGCTTCCTATACCAAGTCTGCAAACAATTAGTATCATTCTTTAAAAACCTGGAGATAACTTACAAGTTCAACACCAGTTCCAATACTCTTCGGCCCAAATCTCTTCAAAAACCAAGGCGTTTGAATTTTCTTGGCATAAAGCTTAGCATCATCATCCGCAACCTCTTTGTTGAGAATGATAGTCGAAGGTAAGAGAGGATTAATAATAGCAGGTCTGCCAAGACCAATGAGATCGCAAGCACCTTCGCGAAGGGCTGCTTCCATCCCTGCGCGTGTGCGGAAACCGCCTGTTACCATTAGGGGAACGTTGGGAACCTTGGCCCGCATTTCGTGGGCGAAGGAGAGGAAGAAGGATTCTCGGGCTGCTGTGCTTGCGGCTTTCTTCTCGCCAGTTCCTGTGAACATCTATAGAATGTTAGCATAAGAGAATCAAGAGATAAGGTGGAATGCTTACGGATGGGTTCTCATAACTTCCGCCACTGACTTCCAAAAAGTCCAGTCCAACCTCCGCAATAAGCGTAATCTGCTCCAGAACTTCCTCAAGCTCCTTGGGAGACTGATGATCCGCAGAGTTGAACTTTAATCCAACACAGAAACCTGCTGGTGTCGCGGCCCGAATAGCCTTTGCAACGTCGACGATGATCTTCGCCCTGGCAGCAGGCGATCCTCCGTATGCGTCTGTTCGCTGGTTGCTCTTCTCAGACATAAACTGAGAGAGAAGATAACCATGCGCAGCGTGAATTTCAACTCCGTCAAAACCGGCTTCAGACGCAAGTCGAGCTGTCCTGGCGAAACTCTGAACCACATCTCCGATTTCTTCCAGCGACATTTCCTTTGGTGTACCAAAAACAACATTCGTGATAATCTTGGCAAGGAAATCGTCACCCATGTTCAGCTGAATGGGGCTAGGAGCAAGGTTCTTATCCATCCACGCCTTCTTGCCAGCTCCAAGAGGCGATTGTCGACCAGGATGGTTAATCTGCATAATCGCTGGGGTCCCCTTTCGTCGAATAATCCCCACAAACTTCTTATAAGCCTCCAAGACCTTTTCCTCGGGAAGATCAGAGCTAACAGCCAAATCGCGATGACCACCGAGATATTTCTCATCAACTTGGACATTACCGGTCATGACCATACCCCAGCCTCCATCAGCCCAGGCACCGTATGCATTTTCCAATTGTGTTGTTGTAGGAAGATGTTGACAATCCGCAATTTCTTCTGCCAGAGCCGCCTTTGAGAGACGGTTGGGCAGGGTGAGGCCACATGGTAGTTTAAATGGTTGTGAAAGTAATAAGTCTGTCATTTTTGATAGTTGATTTGTTGATTGGGTATTAATTTGATAGTAAGGGGAAGTTCTTAAGTATAGAAAAACTCGCTGTAGGCCGGAGCCTGAACCGAGGCCCGTGTCCGTAGACTATGGCCCAAAGGAGAAATAACTCCAGTGGACTCGGCCTGTTGTTGGTCCGCTAGGGAACAGAGTTCATCCGATCGAATGTTCTGGGGCGAATTGATGCCATTTGTAAACATTTTGCGGAAGAATTACTATTGCAAAATGATACGGCTAGGTAGGAGTATTTCGTCTGCCGACGGAGTGTGCGGATGGATTTGCTGACGTTGGCTGTACCTGCATGTAATCGACTCCGTGAGACGCCCCACTCTTTCCCTTGCTCGATCGCTGTCTTTGTAAGTGAGGTTGCCCACATCTTGCCTTTTATGGCTGAGCGATACGAATATCTGTAATTCTACCCTTTGAGAAGTCCTTGATATGTTGAAAAAACGTATTCGATAGGTGTTACATATGCATGTCCACCGGGAAACATGTCTCTCTTTGGCCGAAGCCCTCTAAACACGAGACCGAGCACACCCCCGAATCTGTCATATACCACTGACCCTGAATCCCTTCTCTGAGCATGTTCTTCGTGGGGAATTGTCTGAAATATGTATTCGGAGGAGATAGTGCTTCCCCCAACATTCACGTCTGACTTGAACTCATGGTATCGACCATGAGTTGCGCCTCTGGAGGTTGCATACTTGTAACCCTCTCGGTAAGGCGTCTCGCTTTCGTGACTGATTGACTGCGTCTGTGGCTTGAGCGGCTTTCCAAATGTCGCGAAGGGATCCCGCATTGCTTTTTCCCATTCTTTTCTGCCGGGCAAAATGTTATTTCCGATTCGAGCTTCATTGACCTTGACCAACGCCCAGTCGAGCCTCCCATTCTCTGGCGTTTTGCTGTTTACTCCAGACGCAGCGTATACTTTCCCAAGGATGTGTTTTCCATCCTCAAAGAACTTCAGCCTTTTCTCTATATCTGCCTCCAGTTCAGCAATTTCCTCATCGAGCTCTGCAGTGGACGTTGCATCACTGAGGAGTGAGATCAGCGTTGCATCCTCCTGTCGCATGGTGATACGGCCCTCGAGTCTTTTCCTAAGTACTCCGATGGTGTAGTCATGCTTTGCGCGTGGTAGACTTGACAGCGATGCCACCTTGTGGTCGCTGGGGAGTAATCCCGATTCGTCGGCTTTTTGGAGATCCGACCCTTCAAGGGTGGCTCGGACGACAGTATAGCTAGTCAAGGCGTATTTCTGCCAACTGGAATTATCATTTTCCTTGATCTCGACATGGCATCCTAGGGCACCGTAGCCTGAATGCCGTCTTTCGCCGTTATTTTCTTCGATGTTGGCCTCTCCGATGGCGTCACCGAGGTTCACTGTGGCACCGTAATCGCCAAAGACCATCTCACTTAAGTGATTTATCCTTCCCACATCGCTGTCGGGGTGCCCGTAGAAGCCGGTGTTGAGCTCTATGTGCGCGCTCAGAGGCGGGAAATGGCTCTTTGCCATAGCTTCCTTGATTGTGGCTATAACTCGAGGCCAGTCTTCCTCTGAGGAATTGTTCACAGTGATAAAGATAGTGACTGGGTTCTTGGTATAGCACCTCCTTAACCCGTAATGAAAGAGGTTAATCGAGGTCATGGAGCCCCTTGTTGAGGCGTCATCCTGCATGCAAAGGTACACCAATCTCTTGATATCCTCCCATGATTCCAGAAGGTCAGGGCGATCCTCCACTCGTCCATAGCTGGTGCCGCCGGGTAAGGTCGCATAGGTCATGGAGTCAATATTTTCGCCTCTTATGATGGGGTGAAATAAAGAAGTCTAATGCCGGGCTATTATCGTGTCGAAATATGACAGGGATAATAGTGTTGATGGATGATATATGACGACAGGCCTGATGAAGGCAAGGAAGAAAGAAAAGAGCTGTATGTACTTATTGGAAAGTTACGCCAAAGCTTAATGACTTGCCTACAAATTAGTCAACTTTCTTTGACCACAAACAACTGTCACACTGAACCTAGTCCAATGATAAGCCTAGAATGACTAGACAAAACTATTATCCGCACACGGTTCAAACCTACGTTAGTATCCTTCAGCTTTTCATCCGTCATTTCAGGACTATCTTACTAGAAGTATAGTACCATCAATATCTATCCCACCCATCCAAATTGCCAATGTAGCCACATTTTAGTCGTCCAAACTCCGTTCGACCTAGGTTGCGGCGCAGCGAGTGAGGAGTCAAATCTCTATGTCATACCTCTTCCTAGCGGCACACTTTTTCACTACATTGGGGGAACAACGTTTCAGTGAATGCGACGGGTGACCTTGACTTCAAAAGATGATTGGTATACATGAAAGCTATGCAGAAAGCATAGTCTAAGGTAGGATTGAGCTTAAATACGGATGGTCAGACGGGTTTATGCCGGGATCTACATATCGGCGATGTTCGGTATTTCTAGCAGGCTTCCCTAGATTCTGGGGTATTTGTAACTGGCTGACCAAGCTAGCCAAGAAGTTCATTGTAACATCAGATATTTAGTGTTGATGGAAATGATTATGGCTGCCGGTGAATATGGTATGGTACTGGTATATCTGAGCTCCGTCCGCCGTATATCGAGCCGGAGTGAGGATATCGCCGAGCGGCGAGCGCCATGGCCTCATATATGCACAAGAATTAATAATCTACCGGCAATCTCACCCGGTCCCAACTCATCCCTGTAGTGTACCTGACAGCCGGTAACATTCTATCCATCGCATGATCTGGACATCAACAGCGCAGGATCTCAGACAGATGTCTCAGAAGTGGGTGTGCACGGGGAGTTCGGACCCCGCCGTTGTGATATACCCGGATCAAAGGACAAAGGCACATGGTGTTTGTTTGTTTGTTTGGTTAATCAATAATTGGCATTTTCTTGGCTCTTGGCTTGGGGATATAAAGAACGTGTGTCTCCCCGCTTTTTAGGGTTCGGCTCTTCTTTTTTGTATGCAAGATCGAGTCTCGGCTCTTTTTCAATTGCCTGTCTTGAAAGCAAACACTATTTTCGACATGAAACTTTCATCTTTTGAACCCAAAATGCCTGCGCTTGATACTTCTATCACTACTCCCGTTCGTCGACCTTCTGTTGCATCTGAGTTTGAAGCCGCCAATCAGAGATTTGCTGCGAGTTTCAATCAATCGCACTTACCTTCTCCACCTCGTCGGTAAGGGCGATCTTCTATCCGTCTGTAGATCTATATGTATCTAACATTCACTAGAAAAGTCGCTGTTGTAGCATGTATGGATAGTAGATTGGATGTCGAGAAAGTGCTAGGTTTAGATCTTGGCGATGCGCATGTCATCAGAAACGGTAATTCCCAATTTCTTGGTGTTGATTCCATAGCTGACGATTTTCAAGCTGGTGGTCGCGCGGTAGAAGCACTCCGATCAATCCTGATTTCTCAGCAGATGCTCGGCACGCGTGAGATAATCATCATGCACCATGTAAGACACTCTCCCCCCTCTGTCCTTCTAGAAGAAAAAAAAAACGTGGTCTCAATTATTGGACCAATATTCCCACCTCAACCGGCCCGGCTGACACCACCCACAGACCGGCTGTGGCATGCAGACATTCTCCGACACAGACTTTCGCGCCAAAATCCGGAATGAATTGCACGAAGATGTAGATCATATGGCGTTTCTACCTTTTTCTGATTTGAGACAGAGTGTTATTGATGATGTTGCTTTTTTGAGGAAGAGTCCTTTGATTTTGGATGTGCCAATTACTGGGTATGTGTACGATGTTAAGACGGGACGAATTGAGCTTGTTGGTGAGCGGGCTGAGAGCGAGTGTTCGAGCCCATAAGATTTGATGGGACGTGAATTGGGATGGTGTTGGCGTTGAGGTATATTTGGTTTGTGGCGCGGGAGTTGTTAGCGAGCGATCTTGATTTCATGGTATGCATGCGATAGTAAATGCAAGTAACGGCCGATATATCTTATCATGTCAATATGTTTCAGAGGCACAGATCCGATAGTGGCCTACATGCCCGGCGTCCAGACCTGCAGGCATGCCACTTCCAGGCCCAACTGGTCCGACATGTAAGACACCGGCAGCAACAGCCGCTTACTGCGACCTTGCTCATGCAACACGTAGGAAGAGAAACAATTTCTTCTCGACACATGTAAGTCTATATATATCCGTCCTTCCCGAAAGGTATATCTGTCTAGTCCCGGTAGTATTGGTCGATCAGCCTTGTGATCATCAACCGTTGGAAGGATGAAAACTGGGCCCGCCGGGCGTTGCCAGGTATCCTCCTCTCTCAGGCTTGACCTTTCGCGGCTATAAAAACATGGGGAACTGAAAATTGTATAATGTCTCATAAGTCACCTTATGACTCAGGAAGTGATTACTACTACAACCCACGTAAATGTCACTATGGACTTCTCGACCTCAACATTTGATGCGCCAATGTTCGTGGTCTTCCAAGATAGGACTAGCCGGATCTATGTTACGTACGATCCGTGTTAGTAACAAAGCGGGTTTGCTCACCAAGACCATTTTAATGATGAAATTATGAGTAAAAGTAATACTTTCACTGGTTAGAATACTCCTGAATAGATGAATTGATTCAAGGCATGGGTTAAGGTGAGGGGAAACTGCCTTGGTGTGGTAAGCTCACCGAGATATATCAACCATGCTCCCTTTCGCCCGGAGCCAGAAGAACATATCCATCACTTATCGATTATCAAAATGCCCTCAAGAATACCGGAAGAGTCCGACAGCCTGGCTGGCTCAGCCAGCATCATTTCAAAGTTCCTAGCACTGGAGCAAATCTATAGCGCAAAAGACCTCGACACATACCTTCAAACCCTCCAACAACAAAGCACAGATACATCAACAGATGTGATCGTCCTATGCGCCTCGGCGATCCTGGCGATCCCTGAAGCTGTCTTTGAATGGGCAGTCCAACAGCAAGACTGCAGGAAAAAGACAGTACTCGTCCTTTGTGGCGGAATCGGACCTTGTACAACTTTTGTATACGACGCTATCCGTGCTAGCAAAAAGTATGCACCAATCTTTGATGAGATCGATGGGAAACCGGAAGGTCAGGTCTTAAGAATAATGGCGGAGCGATTCTACAGATTGAAGGTCAACGATACGTTCAAGCAAGATGGTGGTTTTGATATCATGGTCGTGGACCGTTCAACAAACTGTGGGGCTGATGCATTCGAGACTCGAAAAGTGTTGGATGGCTACGGCATAAAATCACCGGGCTCTATCACTGTGGTGCAAGATCCTGCTATGAAAAGCCGAACGGTGTCATCTTTCGAAAAAGTTTACTGCGACCAAGAGGCCGAGATATCAAGTTGGCCGCAGACAGGATCGGACCAAACAACGAACCAAAGTGGGGGTGATACCTCTAGGCAGCTGTGGTCTATGGATCGCTTCTTGGATAGAATCATGGGTGACACGGCTCATACGCAGCGCGGAGTTAATAAGGGCACGAAAAATAATTTTGATATTCCTAATGAGGTCGAGGATGCTTGGTCTGCTATTTTGGGAAAGAAATAAGTCAAAGATATCATCCCAAGACGTATGATTAGAACCTTCCAACATGAGATAGGTGTTTCTCGATATTGACCAAGATCAATAATATGGAAAGCGTAATATCAGAATACTTTTTTTACCAAATTCAATTCGAGTTCAAGGCTGCTTGACTGCACCATTGTACCAGTATGTCCAATCAAAATCGGGTTTGCCTCTTTCTTTTACTGAAATTTAAACGCCCTTTCAGCTTCCGTATCTTTCACTGAGACTTCAGGTCGCTCTCCCGAAGCGACCTAGCTTGGGGTCGAGTAAAAGCCGTGTGATTAAAAATATTGTTCTGTTGAGTGCGCGATGGGAGCATCCTCAGATGTGTCACCATCAAACCCTAAAATGAGGTTTTGTATAATATGTCCAATCAAAAGCGAGTGAGCCTCACCTTCACTGCAATTATAGCCCCTCCCTAGCTTTCCTGCACTGCAATTCTAGGTCCCCTGGTAACTTCTAGATAAACTGGTTAAGAATTACCTTTCCATATGTTCTTGGGTTATCCAGGAATATTCGTCAAGTAACCTAGGACATTAATAAATAATGCGACGCAATGAATTTATTAACATATATTCTCAGCTGCATTAATTGATGGTACACTGACGATGTCACATGATGGAACATACAAAAGGGCGTCAAAACTGATTGGATCTCAACGTGGAGTAAGAATATTCTCGAACCATATATCCCGGCCCGGGCCCTCGCAACACCACTCCCATCGCAACTCTCCGACATCTTACTATCTACCACAAAACTCCAAAATGGCATCACCGCTCCGTCGCTTCACCCTCGTCTTCTACGTCCCACCCTCCAACGCCGCGGCATGCAAAGCAGCCATTTTCAAAGCCGGCGCAGGACGTTACCCGGGTCCGGGCGGCTACACGGAATGCGCGTGGCAGACAACCGGTACTGGACAATTTAGACCCGGCGATGCGGCGAATCCCGCTATCGGGAAAGTTGGCGAGTTGGAGGAGACGCCCGAGGTTAGAGTTGAGACTTTGATTGTGGGGGAGGATACTACTAGGAATGCGGTTGCTGCGCTCAAAGAGTAAGTGAATTGAAATGGGTGAGAATGGGATGAGAGCTAATGTTTGTAGGGCGCATCCGTATGAGGAGGTACCTTATCAGGTTTATCGGGTTGAGGACTTTTGATTTGATCGCTTGCACAATGTACCAAAGCATCCCGGCTTGCTAAAGAGTAAAGATTTCAAATTAGGGTATTATCAATAACACACTATAACATCGCCATTTTATCATCCATCATATCATAAAATCACGCCACAAGTACTTTTGTCTGTGGTAAAAGCGTAGTCCACCTCTCCCCCGGCTTTCTCCCCCAAATCCTCTTCAGCGCCTCAATCCCCTTCAACAAATTCCCAAACCCGCTCCGTTTATGATGCCTCCTTAGCACATCCTCAAAGAACATCTTATGCTCATCCAATTGAGCGTCTGAAGCAGCCACAAACGTTGTCCAGATAAGCATGTGCGCTACGGGGGATGTGTGTGGTATTTGAGCTAGTGTTTCGATGAAGCGCTGCACGCGCGCGACGGAGCTTGGATTTGCGGGGACGGGATTTAGGTCGAAGAAGTTGGTTGTTTGGTCGGAGAGGACTTGTTGAAGATAAATATCGCGGGCTTGGTAGACTAGGTCGGCGACTTGCGAGAAGAGCGGGGCGTGTTCGGGGTAGAGTTGGAGGCAGTGGTTGAGACAGCCGAAGAGTTGGTCTGTTCGGGCTTGGGAGGATAGCATTGGGAGACCCATTTCTTCGCCGAGATGTGGAGCAGCGTAGACTCGGATTCTAGAAGGTGTGAGTGATGTGTTGGACAAGATATGTCAAGTTGGGGACTCACTTGTGAAGCTCGCGCATGATGAAGCCGGCGAGGATACCCGTTCCCAACCCTTCCTTGCCACCGATAGCATCCAGCGCAGACTCCAACATTCGCAAAAGCATAGGAAAGTCCGAATCGCCAGTAACAAGAACAGAAGTCATTAGTAATAGTAAAGTGATTAGAACAGAGTGTTGTGTTGTTTGGTCGCCAGAGTTGAGTTCCTGTCGTATACGTAGACCTTGCAGAGTCCGCCCGAGCAGCTGATATGGATCAGGCACATAAGAATCG
This sequence comes from Fusarium citri, assembly GCA_004367485.1. Lineage (NCBI taxonomy): Eukaryota > Fungi > Ascomycota > Sordariomycetes > Hypocreales > Nectriaceae > Fusarium > Fusarium citri. The sequence goes on from QHHH01000072.1 coordinate 81,106, forward strand.
TATGCAATTGTGCCGAAAGCGTTGTATTGTTGTTTACTCTGCCGTAGACTGTTTTCGAGTTTGTTGATGTGAAAATGGAATGCCGAGACTGTGAGCACAGCGTCCATGACGAGTTCATCTTGTTGGGCGAGAGGGAGGAGGAGATGTCGCCAGTCATTGTGGACGCCATCTATAGCTACCATCTCTGTCGATATACATTGCGAAACTGGGATATGTTGGTATGGACCATGAGAGGCGATGGGTGTGACTCACAGGTCAGAAATAGGTTGCGCTTCCACGCCGGTGTGCTTTCGGGGATACCTTGTAAAAAGAGGGAGCAGAAGACAGCATGGTCATCTAATGAGCCATTCCGTCGAGTGATTAGATCTCGGACTTGAAGTTCCGAAGGGGCGGAGTCAGTTACGAAGTCGAATAGTTGGTCATAATCCTCGGCTTGATCGTCTGTAATTTCTGGAAGTTGAGTCGCGGTTGACGTTGTTGATATTAATTGCGCGTCGTCATCTGAGGTGGCGGCCTTCCATTCGTTCCTAGCCGTTATCAGTAACCAGATCCTATCAATCAGTGCATCGTTGACTCACTCTTCGTAGACCTTATCAATAGTCTTACCTGCCCATTTCCCCCTCGCAGCAACACCCTTATTAAACCGATGTCGAATCCCCAACCCACTACAACTCAAACCTCTAGAAGTACACTTGTTACAACTAGGTTCAGTCCTATCACAATGAATGCGTCGCTTGGAACATTCATGGCAGCCTGACCAGAGGTTAGTTTCTCCGCCTCAATTTCGCTAGGGGGGAACTGACCCTTTGTTTTTGGTACGTATGCACGTTTCTTTGGCGGCATCGCATAAAGCCGAGATCGACGCTTGGCGGTATCTAATCGGTACAGATTGGAGATTAAATGTCCGACAGAGTGGACGTTGTAGGGTTAAAGAGAGAGAAAAGAATAAATTCTTCTTTCTAGAATGTCGGTTGCAAGCATCATTCTTTCGGGTCAGGGAAGTTGATGGCCGATGTTGCGGGGTCATGGTGGTTGGAGCTGAGCCTTCGCAGGCGCTAGTCGATCTTGGGGAAATTGACTAGGCTGAAAGAGGAGGGTAAAAAGAGAGCACCTCCGATAGGAACAACCATGTTCAAGTGGCACAAAGTATTCAGCCACAACAGCTGGCTTTCACTGAAAATATACAGAGTACAGTCAGTTTCTCTGAGGCTGCCAGGGAGGGGTGAGTATTAAAGGAACAATGGATAAGGAGGTGAAGCTTTCACTGCCATTTTAACTCCCTCTAAGGATCTAGAATTATTGCTGCTGCTATCTTGGAGTGTTTGCAAAGCGTCCCATTGGTTCGCTACGTATGTTTCACTGCATTTTTAACTCTCTCTGAGACAACTTCTAGAGAAGCCTCGACTAGGGTAAGGTGGGAGGAGGCAATGGGTTAAAGTTCTTCACTGCAAGTTTAACCCCCTCCAAGACTGTTCCATCATCAACAACCGGGTAGCAGGGCTGTTGGTGTGTTTTCTGAGTGACTAGTCATCTTCACTCCAGTCATTCTACTTTCCCTCCAACTAGCACCCCTTCTGTAAATTCCCAGAAATAAACAGGACCATATGTTATCCCAGGTAAAGCATACAAGTCGTATATATCGGATAGGCAGATCCTACTAATTTGAACTTTATTTCAACTTCAGTATAGCCTGAAGTAACGGCCCGTCCCACGCTTCAAACTCCAGAGTTGATACAGAGACTCCCCAGACTTCACTGCAATTTTGACAAACGCCCAGGCTGACTTACAGTGGAATTATGGTTAGGCCACACAGGCCGTAGACTTCGTTTATCAGTAAAATATGGGACTGAAAATGTGATCCCTGAATAGGATTGAAGATTTATGTGCGCGTCCAAAGAAATGTATGCTATCAAACAGTCGTCAAAAACAGATAGCCTTTCAACAATGCGCCGCCTATCAGGAGGGAGCCATTGATCTTGGAGATAATTGCGAAATTAACTGCAATTTTAACCCCCTCCAAGACCACCGTTAGGAAGGTCTTACGACTTGAGGCAGGTCAGATGGGTGGGGGTGAAGTCCTTTACTGTAAGTTTCACTCCCCCAAAAGTAAGAGCTCTTAGAGCTGATAATAAAAGTTGTTACGAAGGAGTATTCTTATTTATTTGTCTATCTCAAAAACTAAGTTAAGTACATTGAGCACGAGCTAGGATCTTGCCCTACCTCAGAATGACCATGTTTATATCCACTTTGACTTGCGGATATAACACAGACCGCGGGGCCAAGAACTCTGCCTTGTGGGATCGATCCGTCCTTCTTCGACATGCCTGACGTAGAATCGTCTTTAACAGGTTTCACAACAAGCATTGTCACCATTCGTCTAGATCCACCGGCATGCCCTCCTAATCGCCAGAGTGGTATCAATACATCTCCAGTGTCCGCCGTCTTTGGCCCAAAACCAAAGCTTCGACCGGTTTCATTCAATAGCTCCAGCTCAAGTAAGCAGTGGTCTTGGAGAAGAACGTCCAAGGTTCGCAGATAGTCGATTGTCCCTGCGCCTGGGGTGTTCGGCGACTTTGACAGCATCATCTGTAGCATTCTCATATATCTTTCAAAAGCCTTGCTATTCAACCTCCAGTCTTCAGTGCTTTTTCGAAACATGACGATGAGACGGCATAAGTAGGATAGTGTGATGAAAACATGTATTGAATTCGAAAGCGGTGGGAAGAGCTCTTGCAGGATGTATACGACTCGTTTCGGATTGTAGCCTGCATCGTGAGGGAGCGAGTCGAAAGTTCTCGCAAAGATGATCCGTCGTCTCCGTGACCCACCAGTTGATTCATTCCACTGAAGCTGAAGGGCATTGTGTTGGAAGGTCAGAGTGTTCAGTTCGGAACACATGATATAGTATTCAGGTGTGTTCGTGATCCTTGCCTGAGAACAGTAAGGAAGAAGCCGTCGACGGGATTTCCTCCAGTCTGGAACCCATGAAGGACAAGAGGCATTGTCCTTTCCGGACACCTGCCCGAATTCAAACAAATGCAGCAAGATTTGGAGGCCGAGGTCGTTGTTCTTCGAACTAAAAGCAGACACAGCGACTTGCTTATATACCTCGGTCCAATGAAGGCTGTAATCTAGACGAAATCGATAGTCATCTGACACCAGTCCAAACAGTGCGGCAACACGGTCTTTCGGCTCTAGACAGATGGCCTCATGAAAGTTCCACAAGAGCTCTAGTATGCTAAGGTTGGGCACTCCCCTCCACAAATTCGATATCATCTTGATAGGGTAAGACGCCAAAGACGTTTTCTGAATCCGGATGGCCGCCACAGAGAAGAAGGGGAGTGGGAGGGAGTACCTCCCGCAGTGGACGATAGCCTGGTGGGCAAGACATGCCTCCTGGATGACCCAACGGCGCGAGAACCAGGACCGGTTGAAAAACGCAGCTAGACAAGCACGCTGGTCCCTGCACACCCTATGGAGGGTCGTTACCAAAAGGGTGAGGACAGGTTCCTCCATTTCCGCTTCATCCATGTCTGGTAGTCTGCTGACTTTGCGAAAGAATTCGAACATCTTCTCCGTAACCTCGTCCTCAGGGCCGAGCCAGATATATACTTGCTGAGCTTGGGAGAAGATTCTTCCCATGGCGGGAATTTGCTCAGCCTTTTCGACGTCATTCTCTTGGTCGAGGCATATGGCGTCTATCCACCAGAATCGTGTCTCGTCGGATGCTCGTAGGCACCGTAGTAGAGCGTCAACGTTGGGTGTGATTTTCAACGAACTTGAGGAGGCGTCATTGCATTTTACTTCCAGGGTGGAGGAGAACTGGTGCTGACCCCAGGCATATGAGACAGCACAGTAGTCCGGGGCTTGTGTCGAGAGGCGGCGTTGGATGATAGAGCAACTCAACGGGGCCTCTCTGTCTGTCGCCGGATCTAGGATAATGAATCGAACTGCATCGTGGGCGCATAGCGGCTCGTAGCGGTATTTCTCAAGGGATGGCATTGCAAATGTCATCAAGTACGTATTCCGAGCATCTTATCTCCAGATTTGTCACCGGTAAAGTCTAGATAGAGAACGAACAACGCTAAAGAAGAACTTCGTCGCGCAGGAGATGATCCTAAATTTCACAGGGTAGGTAACGTGCGCGATTTGCAATTATACCTTTGTTGCGGAGCTGTAAATGTGCATGTAAGCCTTGGTACTTGAGGGCCAATTACATTTGCACAGAGGCTGCGTGATGGCCCGGTTGATGATGACCAAGGAGGAGCTTCACTGCAATTTTAACCCACTGCCAGCCTCCAACTGCAAAGCTAACCTGACACTGGATACGAGACCAACATCATCAGCACAAATAATAAGCTGATCAATAAGCCGCCCGCACAACGTGAGTGTGAGAATAAACCTGGCAGGCTTCTAGCTGTACTTTTAACCCCCCGAGGCCTGCAAGAGTATCCACCAGTCGACGTCAGTATTCTTTTCACTGCATCTTTAACCTAGTCCGAGTGGCATCCTTACTAACAGGTCCCCGGTCCTTAGACCTTTCTAACAGTGGCATTAGAGAGGTTATAATTGCAGCGAAATTTGAAATCCTCCAGTCGTGTTCAACAAGTGCTTGCAATCATTGCTATTGGTTGCCCCTAGTTCCAAGGAATAGTCTTTGAGGGGGTTAAAATTGCAGTGAAAGTTGAAATCGTCCATTCTTCTTGTACAAGTGCTGATAAACAATACTATTGGTTAACCCAACTTCTGAGGCCTTTCCGCAGTTTTCTTAGACGGAGACGAAAATGTAGCAAAGACAAATGGGAACTTGTACGTAGGTAGTAGAGAGGATGATGGCATTGATCCTACCATCTGCTCATTTGCTGTCGCACTATCGTGACTCCCTGATAGCATGAGTTTCTCTGGGCGTGGAGATGAGATTGAATTCTTATTCAGAAGCTATATCCGCGGTCCCATATTTGTACGTTAAGTTTTCTAGCCTGCATGTCCTAACAATGAATAGAGGTAAGTCAGCCTGGGCGGGGGTTAAAATTGCAGTGAAGGTTCCCGACGAGTGCGTCATAGTTCCATAAAACTACTACCACCACGCACCAATATGAGGCCGGTTCTCAACGGTACATGATTGCATAGCCACCCACATAGGCTGTCTTGAGACTTTTTTGACAGTGGTCTCGGAGGGGTTATAATTGCAGTGCAGTCAAAACGTAAAGCTGAAAGCCGGGGGGTTGGAACTCCAGCACACAGTCAGCAGACATACCTACAACTACATATCCGATAGGTTCGTACTTGTATCCACCATGTAATGGCGGCTCGTCTACTAGCTCGTCATTTGTAGTGCTGCCGACGATCTTGCATCCGGAATCCTGTACCTTCAGCTAGGCAGCTCTAAATATGGAGGCCGGTATTAGGTTAAATTTGCAGTGGATTTACTGGCATGGGGTTTGAAAATCCAGCTGGAAGTTTGATAGGTTCATTCTCGCGCCCACCTTATGCGGGCGGATGGCTGTGGAAACTCATTTTCTTGATTTTCGCAACCAATATTTGAGGCTGACTGCAGGTCGAAATTGCGGTGCTGGGAATTCCTTTCCAACCACCCGGAAGGTGATAGATGGTACCAAGATAGTAACTGCGCGCATTCGTTTTGTTGAAGCGTCAGAGAGGGTTGTAGGATATGTCCGATCTTCTTTGCCTTTTGATCTGTGGAAGGCTAGTCGAAGTTTCAGCGAACCTTTCCTGGGTTGTAGCGTTCAAGTTGATCGTCACTGAGTTTAATTATATTCAAAGTTCTAGACCATTAGACAAGGGCGATGGAAGTTTTGTTGGAGATCCAGCAGCATTGAGAAGATCTATCCCATATGAGCCAACCTGCAGGCTTATCGTGACAGATGGCCATTCCGGACATGTTGGCATCGTGTTATCTAATGAGAAATAGCAGTGCAACCACAATTGTTTGGCCTTCTTGGACAATTTGGAAAAGAAAGGATTTTGGGCTTGTCTCTGAAACATCCGGAGGTTTCCATCTCGCTCTATGCACTATGACAAAAGAAAGGCGGCTTGGCAGATTACGACTGTAGCACATAAATGCAAGCCTCCTCGACCAAGTGCTTTCACTATAGAGTTGATTGGTTCGATCATGGAAACTCCATGCGCTTACACCGTTGTATTATCTGTGCACCGTGGCGAAGTCTACGTCAACGTTGCCTTTTGCCGCATAAAGCATGACTGGGGTTGATGTAGCTGATAGTCAGGCGTCCTCGCCGGCCTGAAATTGGGAGGCAGCCGATTTCGAAAGACGCAATAAAACACAAGGGCGCCAGGTCTATTCAGCCTCCTTTCAAGTAACTAATCACCTCTCAGCATTGTGAATCCGACCATTCAATTCTCGAAACATGGCAGACGACTCATCTGGCTTCAGCCGGGAGGATGAAATTTTGCAATTTTGGAAAGTACAAAATTGATGCTCGCCGAAACGCTAGCACACGGCACAGTCCCCGTCCAAGAAGAGATCGAAGCTAGAGGTCTGTTGATCGAGGAACTTTTTCAGGTCGGTGTCAGGTTCTCCAATGAAGAGGCTATACAAGACGCCATCCAACACATTGACGCTATCTTGCGTGAGCTCTCAAATGACTCTCCTACCCGCCCAAAGTATCTCAATGAGCTCTCGAAAGCCAAGTTTGAACTCTATCAGCAGCTGGACTCAGGTCATTCGCTAGACCTCGCTGTGCTCTACGGTCGTCAAGCGAAGGAATCGGCGACGGCTTCTAATCTGGTCCAGCTCGAGCCGGATATGTACATCCAGATACTGATGAACCTAGGACATGTGCTTATATATCGATACCAAGCTAAGGGAATTCCGAAGGATATCGACGAATCTATCGCGTGTAAACGCGAGATACTTGGCTTGGCCGGTAAAACAGACGATGTCTATTTCCTCACGTTGAATAATCTCGCTTCTTCACTCAACAAGCGATACCAAGCACGACAAGGTGAAGAGGACGAAAAGGAAGCTTAACAATTACTACAAGAACTTGTTTCCTCAACTAGTCCGGGAACAGATCTCCGTGGGGTCGCCAGTGCTCAGCTTGGCCTCATCGCATTTACCAAGTTCAAACGAACGGCTTCAAAGGAGGAACTGGACGACGCTCTCGTCAAATGCAAACTAGGATTGGATTGCGTTTCCAAAGGTAATGATGGGTGGTTAGAAATGGTCCAGCACGTGGCCTTTCTCCACGAAAGAGAATATGAGCTCACCCAGGATATGGAGGATATCAACTCTATGATACAGTACTCATGTCTCTGGTTTGATTCCACTTCAACTGGAAGACTGTCACGAACTCGGGACCTGCTGTCACACATGAAAAGAATCAAAACGTACGCATTCGGCATCGCATCAGTGGAGGCTGTTCAGAAGGCCGTCAAGATGTCTCTCGATGCCTTCTCACGAATGCCAGAACAATATCCCAGCCAAGAACAGTCTCAACTCATTTTCGCACATCTGTTATCTCATCAATACACTTTGACTCATAAGTTGAATGATGTTCTCGCTTTGTCGGAGTTCGTTGCCTCAATGATGACTGAATACAACAAGAGAGTTGCCTCAGGCTTTAGGAAACAGGAAGTCGCATCAGATTGGATACACAGCTTCAACAGCTGCCTCCGAAGGCTCAAGGGGGCACCAGAACACAACTCTATGCGCATTCTGGCAGAAGAAGAACTGATAGGAACCTTTGTCTCTTGTTTCGACCATGATAATAGCGATTATGGTATCGTGGCGCTTGAAACTGTCTATGCGCAAAACAAAAGACGGCTAGAAGTCTTGGCTGGTGCAGCAGAAGCCGATATCACAATCTCCGACGAGGAAATTGAGCTCCAAGCGTCGAATCTTAAAGAGAAAAGGGGACCCAGCAATGAAGAATTCCTCGAGATGTTGTTTGGTCGTCCATCGCCATATCAGACCGAGTTTGGGCAACGGACCCTGGCTATTGATCCTGAGACCAAACGTGTCACATTCGACTTGACCAATATGATCAACGATGTTTTGGGATACCCACCCGGCCCAGTGTCTGCTGAAGAGTTTGTAGCTCGAGAAGAGCGCATGGATAGAGAATCTCTAGAAAAGGGTCGATCGCAAGGGAAGCATCCCAATATCAGATTGTGCCATTGGTGTCGAACCCTGACAAAGCCATTACAACCATCCGACCGTGGCTTTGAGTTTACCTCCAGCAGATGTTTGGTACCAAACTTGGGAGATTGGAAGATGATGCTCTATTGTAGGAGCAACTGTGCCATTTGCAGTTTGGCCACCTCGATGTTCTTAACCGACAAGGGAGAGCTTCACCCATACCTTTCAACGATTGATGAGGAAGCAAGAGGAATTGTGTTCACCTCAGGAAAGGTCTCGAACGATGAATCTGTCCTCAGAATAGACTTTGGAATCGTCTATGCTGGGGAACTACGAGTCCTCAGACAAGATACTTTTCGCCAGGCTCTCAGGCAAGGATGGCAGACACCCGCCACCACATCACTTGATAGTGTGATGCGAGACCCAACGGCACCAGTTTATAACAATGCTGACCAAACAGTAAGTCTTGAGCTGGTAAAAACTTGGCTCAACGATTGCGATCACAACCATGGACCCAGATGTAACCACCCTCGACCTGGAAAGCGAATATCAAAGGAAATATCATTGACGTTTATTGATGTCAAGCAACAATGTCTTGTGCGTGGTACCTCCAACGACAAATACTTTGCCCTTAGTTATACTTGGGGGCGAGTAGACATGTGTATGACGTTGCAAGATAATTGTCAGTCAAGAAAGGTTCCTGGGGCATTGTCCATCGTGCCCTTTCCAAAAAGCATCAGGGACGCCATGAAATTTGTCGCTTCCCTTGGCTACCAATACCTGTGGATTGACGCCGTGTGCATCATACAGGATGATCCTGCAAGCAAGGCAGAAAATATCCCGAATATGGATATCCTCTACGGAAGAGCATTTGCAACAGTCGTTGCTCTTTTTGGAAGTGACGCAGATGCTGGACTACCTGGAGTTTCCCCAGGGACCCGCGCGCCCCAGAGAATTGAAAGTCTTTCAATCACCCGGGGTAGCTGGGATCTTGAGCATGACCCATCGCAAGATGCCGAGACTGTCTACATCGTGAAAACACCAAGGCCGTTTTATATGGCGTTGCAAATGGCCAATTGGAATACAAGGGGCTGGATCATGCAAGAACGTCTCTTGTCACGGAGATGCATCTACTTTGGTCCTGAAGCCGTCTACTTCCAGTGCGGCCAAAAGACCTTTGCCGAGGGTGGGCTGAATGAAGAATTTGAGACCTATATGCACTCAACCCCAATGAATGACCGCCATTTGCTAAACAAAGCGAATCACAATAACCCCATCGAGGACCTGACTCGCATGCACGACCTCGATGCGGGTCCTCGACTGTGGGAGGCTTTCACAACTTACACGCAGCTTGTGCGCGATTACAGCAAGCGAGAGTTTACCTTCAAGGGCGATGTGTTGAATGGCTTCGGAGGGATCTTCGCGGTACTTGATGACGAGCATTTCCAGGGGTCGATTGCAAGTAAGACGATGAGCGGAATCCCAACGGCCATCTTCGCTCATGCTCTCCTCTGGACCCCAGCCGCCAAGATACCCCGAAGGGGCGCCAGATTTGCGACACAGAAGGACATCAATATGGTTGCGACGCAGCAGGATGTCGATATTTGAAAACCAGATCCGCAATTTCCCAGTTGGTCCTGGGCAGGCTGGGATGGGCCAGTCGAATACACACTATTTGCCTGGGCGACCGAAATGGCTGAGCGTCCTTTGCCACTTATACACAGCTTCTACAAGGGCAGTGTCGAGATCCTCGCTGATAAATGGGAGGAAGCCGGCCGCCTGTTGGCTAAGGCCGACGAGGCAAAAAGGGCCTCGCCTTCTCAGAATGCAGCAGAAGATACTGTCAAGAAAGAAAGCAAGGTTGATCCAATCGTCGATACAGCAAGTTCTTCGAGCACTCCTGATGCTGTTCAGAAACAGAACACGTCTGACGCCGACTCGGAAGAGCAGACCTCCGAGAAGGTAGACAAGGGTAAAGGAAAGGCTACAGAAGACCCTCCAAGGAAGGGTCATCTATGGCGCGATCCCGACTCTCACAAACTATGGATTTGGATTGATTCTTCGACGCCCAAAAAGGGGGATGCCGCTGCCCTGACCAATATGCTAAGAATGACGGGTCCAGTCGTTCCTCTGAACGCTTTCAAAGTCGCACCGAACAAACAGTATCTCAGTGTTGCCAACCAAATTCATTCGAAGAGTCGACAAAGCGTGCGCCGAATTCTCGACTCTAACAACAGTCATTGCGGTTTATACTGGGAACAGGGTGGTTACGAGTGGTTAGGGAACGACATTTATCCAGATGCCGAAAAGAGAATGATTATGCTTGGTGTTTCTGAATATGGAGTTTGCTACAGGCCCAGAGAAGGGCCTAAGTGTGTTGAAGGTGTTATACCATTATTCGATAAGGAGATTTTCCCTGAAATCGGATCAGGAAGCGGGTTGATAAATGTCCTGGTTGTTAATCAGAATGCAGGGTTCTCGGATACTATTGGTGAGAGAATTTCAGTTGCTATTATTCACAAGATGGCATGGGAAGGAGCATGTCCCGAGGAAATGGAGATCAAGGTAGTTTAGCACGGATAGTACAACAGTATGGAAAGTCGTATGTAAAGTCATTCGTTGAATAAAACTATTTCTCGCCTCCAGAGTGACAGCAGAGAATCAATATCATCAAGCCCCGCCTGTGGCCCAATTCCCAACGCCACCCCCTGACTACATTACACAATAGCTCATCCTCGGTCATCTTCACTACAATATCAACCCCCTCCGGAGCCCAGTCAGTATTGTTGCTATCTACTTGGAGGTTTTGCAGAAAGCGAATATGAAGTCCTGAATGTTAGCTGGGCTCGTGTGAGCATTGGAGTCATGGTGCTTGAAAAGTGTGATTCATGATGTGAACCTTATATTTCGGTCATTCATAGCATAAAATCTACACCCTCGTTCGACGCTTGGTGTAATAATACAGCAAACTTGAGACTGAGTTCAAAGACGCCTCTGACATGATAATTAACTACTTTCTTGTGCGAAACTATTCCCTAGCTTCCTGCTTATAACTTCCCGACTAGCTGCGACGTTTTCCTACGCTCTTAGACTTCTTACAATCAGGGCATTCATAGCCGTGCTTAGAGACGTAGACCCGCGCAAGGCAGCGTGGGCACCGCCACCAGGTAGTCGCACCTGATCCCATGTTGGAAGGTGCCCCACCCTTTGAGATATTTTCGCCATGATATTCGTGAAGATGATCTCGAAGATGACCTCGTCGGTGGAAGGGCTCACGAAAGCGAGTGCAGCCACTATAGTCGCATAGGTATTCATCCTTATTTGACTCGGCAGAATGAATGTACCTAATATGACGCTCGAGGTCTGCTCTTCGCTTAAAAGGTCGAGCCGTACATCCAGGATAAACGCAGGAGACTGGCGCCTCACCAGTAGATCCCGCAGCCATGGCTTGCACGGCTTGCACGGTTTGCACGGCTTGCACGGCTTGCACGGCTTGCACGGCTTGCACTACGTGATTTTGGGGCATATAATAGCCAGAATAGTCAGTAGCCGGTGGCAGAGTAGCTACTTCAGAAAACCCAGAGGTATCGTCCAATCGCGATCGTATATGAACTGGGATAGACCAACCTAGTCCAGGCATAGAGTAGGGTATTTGCGATTGTGGATGAGCTGGCATGAGACCACCAGGGTAGTCCGTGGATGGTTGTCGATCAGCTTGCAAAGAATGATCAAAAAAGGCTGTAGGTAGTTCTTGGTTTGATTTACTCTTTCTGAGGAGAGCAGTTCTTCTCTCCGGCAGGGCAACGAACCTGGACGACTGCTCATCATCTGGAACCTTTCCTTTTCTCTTGATTTCTTGTTCATTCGCTGGTATATCAGTGGTGGCAACCGGGGGTCTCGGTTTGATGTGTCTCGTCGAAGGGCCGTGCATGGCTACTTTCTTCCCAGTAATTGGCTTGATCAAGTCAGGTGAGTCTCTATCGCTCATGGCGTCGCCAATAAAGGCTGGTTCTTTTCCTTTGCCTGACCGTTCAAAACTTGGTGCTGAATGTGTCCCTAGGACTGGGGATGATCTCGCGGAGAAAGCCTGTAGGCTATCTGCGTCAACTTCGGGTTCATAGTTGCTCTCCTCATTGTTCCCGGCCTCTTTATTGAAATCCTCTGTTTGTAAGCTTGTCAGAGCAAACAGAGCCAACTGTTCAAGATGACGACCAACATGGTCGATATATTCTGCAAGGCCCTTGATCGAGTACTCGCACAAAGGGCAGGACCGGGAGGTATTATTTGGGGCATCTCTTTCACCCAGAGCAGCAATCGATTTGATCTCTTCTTTGGTTCCTGTTGGCAAATGGTCCTGTCTGATATGACGGCTGAGTTCTGCTGCGGCAGAGAATGGCTGCTGACATTTGAAAGGACACGACCATGATCGCCAGTGATATTTCAAGAGATGGGACTTCCAGCTTTCTTGGCGATCAAAGTCTAAGTTTGATTCGATGCACTCGGAGAAGAGACATATATATGGACGGAGGTCCCCAAATATGTGCTGTCTGTAGAACGGTGTTAGAAGTGTATACATCTTGGTCAGCAAGGTCGACTTACTCCCATGCGGCATTAGTCTTTGCAGAAATCGTTCTACAGCAGAACGGGCACTCGATTAGATCAAGTTCTGCCGCACTCGGGCGCGGGGGCAATCGCCAATCACCAGCCAGCGCAGCATATGACATCTGCCACATCCTATCATCTGCTTGAATGTCTTCTTTATTGGCAAAGACATGTGTGTCAGGATTGGCCACAGACTTGGATCTTTTTGGCAAAGAGGAAGTCACCGTCTCCGAAATAAGTTCTTTGTGGCATGTTTCAGTTTCCTTGTCCGAGATCACTGGTTCTTCACCGGGGGCCAATCTTTCATGGTGTCGGTATTTAAAGAATTGACGTCGACGAGTTATAAACTTCCCCAAAGCACGTGCCAGTTCATCGGTGATAGTGGGAAAGTTGTCCCTCGCATACGCGATATCGCGTGACTCGTAGGAGATGTCTTCAGAAGGTCCAGGGCCAGTTTTTTGGAAACGTTCAAGTGGTGCTGGGTTTGCAATGGCTACTGATAAACGCAGTAGACAGTCTATGGCTTCCCCGATGTCAGCTGAGAGTGTGAGAAGGCTCGAAGTTGGTCCTTCATCACAAACGTCAGATTCATCGTCGTCCGAGTCTGTAAAAGAGGAGCGACAGTCATTGTCTTGAGAAATTCCGTCATCTCCTTCCCTTTGACTTTTCTCCAGAAAGGGAGAGTCATCATTTACCAGCGATGTTGCGGTATGTAAAGATTCGCATATGTCTGTGAGCAGGTAGATAACCTGTTTTTGCAGATGTCCGGCTTCCCTGAGTCGATAGTCAAGGGAGAATAGACCGCTTCGGTGAGCTACCTGGTCACCAACCCACATCTTGAATCGGGTGAAATCATTCTCTATCTGGAGCGGGAAGTCGTTTGGTCTGGCTCCTTCCAAGAGGTAGTTGGACCCGGCGGTTATGCAAAGAGTGCGTTCCAAATTTCGGAAAGACTCGAGGCTTTTTGCGACATGGCTCGCAATCGACCCTGGCTGCCGATCAGGATCCATCATTCACATCTTCCACAACAACAAGATGGCCGATGGATTCCTGGATGCACGATCTGTCCTTCGGGTCGATGGCCTTGGGTAATATGTATAGCGCTAAGTTCTCAATAATTCCTGCTGATCTTACAGAAAAGAGAAAATTAACGAGTGCTTCTCACTGAGGCTCTTTGGTAGTCTCAGCTGAAAGAGGGGTATGCACCTCCGCGGCTACTGTCGAGAGTTCATTGGACTCGCGATATGCAGGCTGTCAGACACATCCCTCATATCATCCTTCACCTCCCAACAAACAATGCCAGCCTGGTTATCTCGATAATCCCAAAAGTCCACTCACTCCGGCCGAAGTCCCACGCAAGCGCACAATCCTCGTCATGTCTGGGTTTGAAGTCGCCGGTATAGTCTTGGGCTCACTACCCTTGGTCGTCACTTCAGTACAGGCGTACTGCAAATTCATGAGAGATTGGAGCAAGACCCCGTCAGAACTGAAGAGCCTCGATCGCCAATTAACTACTGAACGAGCGAAACTGTACAATGTCTGCTATCTGCTTATCAACGATGTCGTACCACAGGGAGAGATTGAATCTATGCTACAAAATCCATTTGGACCGCGTTGGCGGGTCCCAAGAACAAACGACAGAATTCGTAGGATACTCTGGGACTCATACAGTCCCTTCGAGCAGACTATCACGGAGATTAAAGAGGCGCTTGACAGTATCATGTGTCGACTAAGAGTGCAAATCTCGCCAGATGGGCAAGTAAGATAATTTCATCTCACGATTCAAGCTGTCTATTGCTAACGATGGCCAGGTTGAGTGGGTTAACAAAGGTCGCATGACTCGAGAATTCAAAAAGTTGCTGTATCGCCTTCGCCGTGACGACTACAAGGACGACATCGCTGTCATCTCGAAAGGTATTAGCGATCTTGAATCGTTAATCAAGCTGAGCATAAGGCTTGAGCCTAGCCGAAAGAAACAATCTCGAGGCAGGCTTTTCAAGATTTTACGAGACTTGTCGACAAGTTTATATCGAGCACTTTGCTCGAGCATCCTCTGCACTCATCTTCACGGCGTGAGTCTTGAGCTGTCTCCACGTTTCATCGAGATTGGGTACGAGTGTAAAGATGAGAAGGTCTTACGAGAGGCAGAGTTCAAGATGCTGATATCTTTTGAGGCGGTGGAGGGACCAGCTACGAAACGATTCTGGGACGAAGTCAACGTCAAGATAGCAACGTCGGTCACAACAATACGATCACCAGCTTTTCTACCACCGCCCCAGGTAACGCGTATGAAAGGGAGTTCATTCGATTTCAGACAAAGTTTACCGTTCATGAACTCATCCAAGTCAACACACAGTGTTGGGTCGGTTACAGCAACGATAAGCCGCCCCATCACAGATATTGCTTTCATCAGGACTTACCCCGGGGACGGTAGGCAGAGACAACCCCTTGATCTTTGCATGGCTCTCAAAAACGCAAGGACCACACGACCACTTTGCTACGGCCATCTCATCGATAAAGAGTACGCTGATCGGCAGTTCCAAGTATGCCCATTGGGAACACCAGCAAACAGCGACTGCTGGTCAGTAGTGACTCTAGACGACATCCTAGAGGGCATGGAGGGACTAAAGCCGCCGTTTTCCCTTGCTGAGAAGATTCACCTTGCCCTCGCAATCGCTTCAAGTGTTCTTCAACTAAGCAAGACCCCGTGGCTTCCGGAGGTCTTGACAAGGAAAAATGTTCACTTTTTTCGAAGGGGTGACAGCTTTTCGTACAAGCATCCCTTTCTTCTCCGAAGCTTTGAGGCAAATCTAGTACAGCCTCTAAGTACTACCCAGCGATGTTTCTATCTGGATAATCCCACGCTTTTCGCGCTGGGTATTCTTCTACTCGAAATCATCCTTGGACAGTCTTTTGAGAAGCTTCGGTCTCCTTACAAACAACTAGATATTGATGACCCTCATGGAATCATTAATGATTCGATTACCGCGCACAGATTGTTGGAGAGGGTTGCTTTGATTAATCCAGCTTATCAAGCTATTATTCAGAGATGCATCGACTGCACTGAGACTCGAGGGCTGGATGACGATGTGTTCAGACAAGAGGTGTATAATGATGTTGTCATGGAGCTTGAAGCAATGGTTGACTCGACGAAGATTGGTATGTAGCAAGAGAGTTCGGAGATCAAAATATGGGCGCTGGGAATTTGGCGTAACTCTGATTTGGCACTTGAATATATATTGAATGTCACGTGGATGGGTTTTGGACAGAGTTGTAGAGCTAGGTAGAGGCTTTTTCCTTTGATTTGTACGGATACGCCATTCCAAGTACTTATAGGCCGGGAATAACATAGATACTATTTCGAAGCCAAAACCAGACACGGTGGACCCATGTTTTCCCGAAGACTTCCTGCCTCAGACAAGGCTTAGCTACAGTTCAAGTGGACACTCATCAAGTAGACGCCAATCTAGATTCGAGAGTGACAAAGACGTACCTATTGTTCCTTGCTATTCCCGAGAATGAGGCTCTATATAAGACCTGAAATCAAACAAAGCTGCATACCCTCTGCAGTCTGCATCAAGGATATCATTTCTGGTATATGAGCGATATATCTACTCTCACAGAACATCTTAAATTCGACGTATAAAGCTCTTCTAGCTCTCAAAGTATTTCAATTCCGGATCCTCAGCTTCCGGCCCCTTCATCCTCTCATCAGCATAAGACACGGCAAAAGCCTTAAACGCGTCCAAATCAAAATCCGCTACCCATCCCTTCTCCTGCAGTGCCCGAATAGCATCATTGATCCACGTCACCGAACTTTGTTGCGGATCCGTATTCTTCACCGGCAAAGGAATCCCTTGGAAAAACTCTCCCAGCTCTTCCCCCGAAACATCTTCCGGGATCTCCCCAATCACGATCCTCCCTAGCAGCTTCTCATGTCTCCGTGGCGTGATATCCAGCTCTGACCGGAACCACCAGTCCATGGTAGGATTGTTCATGCGAAACGTCACAGGATTGATGTGCGACGCATCAGTAGCATCAAAGGAGTGAACATTCTCTGCCTCGCCAGGCGAGGGTATGATCATGATGCTCCAGTGGTAAGCCTGCTTGTCGAAGACTCGTCGAGCATTGCCGACGGAAAAGTGGTCTCGATGGTGTAGAGCAACAGTGACTAGTTGGACCATGACTAACCCTTCAGTCAGCGTCGCACATTCTCAAGAAATCAGTCAGTCTTGACTCACCTTTCTTGACAGTCGCGTAAAAAAGAGTTTGAGATAGTTTCTGACCGCCAGACTGATTTGGGCCACGCGGGGTGGCTACTTCAATGGGAAGTGATTGGCCTTAACCCACTGTCATGATAGCCGAGAGTCTACGAATCAGGATGCGGAATGGACGGTAGATCGCGATATTGCCTCCGCTTTTGACAACACACGGTCTTTGAGGCTGCAAAACTTGATATAACTCAATTTCCATAATACCACGTTTTATGGCAACCACAACGTGTCAGTCTTGGAATTTAAACTCAATTAATTCTGTGTAAAATGTAAGATAAATAACTGGAGCTATTGGGTGGGTCGGAGCTAGTGAGAAGAGGATCTCTGAGTGTTTTGATGAGTTCTTTGTCTTGAAATTTTCACAAGGTCGCTCGTGATGGTTCGCCAAGATCAGAAATTTCATCACAGCATTTTTGGCAATGATCAGTCTCGACGCCTGTGAGATTATCTACAGGGGTTCAAAAGCTGCCATCTTGAACATAATTATGAATAATCTTTATTGTCGACTGAACAGAACGCAGTCATCTCATTGTGAATGTCTCTCAAAACTGATGAAGTATCATCGAAGCAGGCACCCTCTGTTACATCAGATCTGTCATGGGGTTTCCACTGGGCTAAGATAAGTCGCTCTTAGAAATAAAGTTATATCAGTACAGCTAGTAAGACTAAGAAGGTAAGAGTTTCTTAGTTATAAGACTAAAGCTTCAGGTCCTTCTTCAGTTTCAGTATCTATAAGTCTCAATCCATGTACTTCTTGCTGAGTAGCATCAGCCCCTGGCCTGTCAAGCGTAACTTGACACTCCTCTAAATCTTTTATATCCCTCTCACTTGCCCCTATAGGCACGGCCCTTATCCTTTCAACTACCTCCTGATCTACCACAGCTAATCGCAGAAAGACCAGAAGTGAAGCGCTAGCTGGCAAATCCCCATTACGACGAGAAGCGCAGAACGCTGAAGTGAACATACCAGAAAGTACCAGTATTAGGTAGGAAACCATATGGAATGAGGCGGAGTGGCTGGTCTAAAGAGTACGTCGCAGCAGGGTTGATTGTTGTCACTGGTATGTCCGTAAAGCTGTTGTTTCTCGACAGGAGGGAAAGCGTGATGTTTCTGAGAAGATCTTCGAGGATAGGGCCAGAGATATTGAGGTGTGCTGTTCTTGGGTACGAGGGCGTCCAGGCTGGAGAATATGGTGTCGGCGTGTATTTCGCAAATGCGGATTGAAGTACCCTGGTGTTTATGACGCAAGCGCGTTCTGTACCTATCATTCAGGTCAGTATATTTCGTGAGACGTAGTTTAGTTGACATACCATAGGAACTAACAGCACCACCCATGGCACTAACAAGGGCGTCGAGTAGGGCATATATGTTATTAGCCTGGTACGCCCATCCTAACGTGACGCCAGACTTGAGAACAAAGTCATCTGTAAATGAGGTCCCATTATCGCCCTGCGCAAACATTAGTGCGCCGGGAACGGATGCTCGAATCGGCTCCAGCATTTTCGTGGCGTTGGTATGGACCCTCTGAGTACCATTCTGAAATGATATGTCAAAGGTATAGTTAGCAAACCAGGCACTGCAGCTCAGGCTCTGCAGTTTTTGTGTATTATATGTGCTGAATTCCTCGACCCATTCCATATCGAGACTGAGCGTACTGTTTTTGGATATGTCCGCTTTGTTCAGAACAGCGACATAGTTAACATGTTTAGGGTCAAAGTCGGCAGAGGTTAACGTTGTTTTGGAAACATTGCCATATCTGTCAAGAGCGACAGCGGTAACGTCCGATGGAACCTTATCTTGACATTGAAATGCTGGGCCTAGCATTGTAACTCTAAAGTAGCAGTTACGCCCGCCGCAGGGCGATGGGAAGTCGATATGACGGCCTTCAAGCAAAACGGTCTCGACGAGCCCCTTTACCTCATCCACTGCCCACCTGGTTTAAAAAGGTCAGATATATGATTCGATAAATTGGATGAGGGTGGCTTGCTTGCAACCGTCATGGAACTCAATCTGACATAGCGAATTTGTGACTATTCCCCGAAACGAGGTGTCGTTTTCGCCTCGGAAATTAAAATCGTACTGACTGACGGGTAAATTGGTGGTAGATTTATACGGCCTGTACTCGACGATCAATGCGGCTGGGACCCAGATCAGCAATGCTGGCAATGCAAAAATCAAGATGACAGCAAAGGTAATAACTGGGCTTCGTTTTGTCAATCTGAGGGAGCGAAAAGAGACAGGGAGCGAAGGCAGTGACGCCACTACCCGGAACTGCTCGAATGTAAGTGAGCTCTTTTGCATCATGTCCCATCGTAGCACTCCTATTATCATTCCTAGATAGAGGACCGTGAGACCTCGAATGGCGAACAAGAATATGCTTGAAATAGTCGTCACCCATTGCTGGCGTGTATAGGGTCCCTCCCGCTTGTTGTCAAGGTAAAAGAGGTAGAGAACATGGCCAATGACCAGGAGCGTCACAGTAACTGTGCTATAATCAGACAAGAAATTTTCAGTAGACACTTGGACTTCTTACGTAGATTTAAGAACATGGTGATTATCTGTGACTTCCACAGACTTTCGAGTGTCGTTACCCATCTTCCTTGATTGGTTAGCGGGACTTGTTGGCTTTGGCCAGAACCGGGATTGGCTGTCATGTTAGGAAGCCTATAAAGTGACGTGTATGTATATAAATAAAGATGTGTTTAACAGAAAGACAATGTTATCATTGAAATTTTAGGGAAACTGGTAGTTATATCAAGACTATTTCTCTCTTTCTACAACACTTCCCTCTACGAGCAAGAGTAGTATGCCTTGTTGATAAAGTGGAAAAAAGACCGTGGTGGCTGAGAAACGCATGATAGCGCCATACAAGCCAGAGTGACATATGCCTTGGTTGTAAATGGATGAGCTAACGTGATGGCTGAGATACACATGCCTGTGCCCATACCACTTGTTGGAGTTAGACACCACGTTAAAACTGAGCTACCCTATTCTGCGGAAACGCAGCAAGATCAAGGCTAAAGTAACAGCTCGATTTATTATCCTGTAACCATTTCATTTTGTCATGGAATACATAAAAGAGTATTTAAGGCGGCTGCTCCTTAATTAACGATAAAGTTTACAAGGCTAAGACTACCAATGTCTATCGTGTTTGTGAGTTCTGTCGTCTTGACTCTCGAACTGTGGAGATATAGGGTAGCCAACATGCTTCAAACGAACAGCATCTCATGGATCACTATCGACCTGGTTACACCAGACCCGAACAATGCACCCAAATAGCATATTCTGTTTCTGTAGCTGGTATTTACAGATCTCAGTGCCCAGAACAAAGACCTGATTGAAGCTCACAACGTGGTCAAAGGCCGCGACCAACTGCAAGCACTTCAACGCACACCAACCAGACACACGGATCTAAGCGCCACCAAACACACGAAACTTCCCAAGAAACACTCAAACATCTTATCAATCCCCAAAACCTCGGCATGTAACTCCAGTGCATGTGCATATGCACATCGACGATGGCTTCAAAGCGTAAGCAGCCATATCTGCAAGCTACGTTTCAAGAAAATTCGCCACACACAAAAAAGCCACGAAGTTTAAAGAGAGGGCAAACCCACAAGGCTGGAACATTGAACATCACCAACGGAATTGTGGAGGTAAGTTAACGGGAGTATTTCCACTTCTGGATTGAACTCGGGATGGAACTTTGGGCGCACAGAAAAAGAGGTCAAAGCTGTTTAATACGAACTAACTGCCTGCGAGAGTAAAAAAGAGAGTTTCACAGCGTTCGGGTGATGGCTGATACGGATATTTCCCGTAAACCAAGTTGCTGATCGTTTACGATATCTGGATATTCCCCGAGAGCGCTTGTGTAAATGATCGTCGTTGGGTTGCAGTTGAGGCATAAACACACCGATTGCGGGCAATTATGTGTTTCAAGCTACTCTTCAAAGCGCCGAGGTCAAAGGTGCTCGTCTACATACAGTATTCAGCATCAGTATCGAGATTGCAAGTCAGCTGTTGGATGTTCGTGGCTTATTTAAATAAATGAACTACTTGAAGATCAAAGACCATCAATTAATGCACAGAGAAAGCTATAAAGACCCGTGCATTGAGCGGCTCGTTTCAGATTGCCATGCGCCGTAATGCGTGGAGACTAGAGTAGTCTTGGCTCCCCGCTCTCAACCTAAGCATTAAATTGAAATTGTGCAGTACAGTACATCCATAACAACGAGGACGAGGAGCCGGGTCCCAGGTCCGCACATCGAAGCTTCCATGAAACCTTCTCTACCTTAGGGTGGAAAAGCTAGTGAGCGCCCCCCCTGAGCTTGGGAAGATTGGATGGGGACTCATATGATGTCAACACAAGGGATGAACTTGCCCATTTTGCTTCTTTTAAAGGGTCCTTCTTTCTTGTTTGTTCTGTTGATTTTCTTTTCTTGGCGGGTATTCTCGGGGATTTACAAGAGAAAATCTTATGATAAAAAGAGAAGATCTGCTGAGGCGAATAAATATTTGCTTTTGTTGAAGAGAGACAAAAAAGACGAGATCGAATTGGATCTTTGACTAATCAATTACTGGGAGGTGACTAGCCGCCGCCAGTGCGTACATGGCGTTACTTTGAACGGTAGATTGAGCCCAAGATAAGTCCCAAGTTGAATTGCAATTGCTACTGTTTCTCTCATCATCTGTCTGTCTATCTATCTATCGTTGACTGGTGGGGGTCAAAAAGGTCAAGTCAAGATAACGCGCGTCAAGGATCTCCTCGGGCCGTACGTATGATGATCTAAATAAATTGCAATGCGAACTCATCGCTCGTCCAACAGAGAGAGCATGTCTTGATCAATTCATGCAACGTCGGGTCCTTATCCTTCCAGAAGGGAGGGGGAACCACCACACCACCAACACGGAAACCCATTCTGACGGATTCAGGGGCTTATCCCATGTCAATCGACTTTTCCAAAGCCCCTCTTTCTGCTGCCCTCTTTTGGGCGTCAACTTTTTACTGTACTGTTACTTTCCCATGTGACAATTGGTACAGTTAGCTTGCTGGACTAGTCTCCGGCGATGGTCCGGTCAAGCATTTAATGGAGTGAATTGGGATTAGAAGACCCCTGTTGAGCCCTGAATCATTAAAAAGCATGGATTAGAAGTGGTTTAGTGAAATGCTTGGTAACACAAATCAGTAACGATCACTTTTCTTTGCTTTTGAATTGAATTATTGGGTGTTGTCCAGCCAGTCATGGGGTAAAGAATATCAGGGTCTTGGGCCATTGAACAGCGGGCACGATTCATGCATTTGCATCTGCGTCTGCGTCTGCGTCTGCGTCTCTGATCAAGGGACCATCTTCTAGAAACCTTCTTTTACGTGAACTTAACTTCATTCATCAATACTTGAGTGATTGACAAGGAAATAAAGAAATATCTCTCATACACAAAGGCCGGAGACAAAGAGTGAGAGTTCAAGTATCTATCTGACTTGGGTTAGTTTGAAACAAAAAGCCAACTGGGGAAAAGAAAGAGCCGGAGCTTGTTAATGCCCAAAGAAAAGATGCACGTCCCCTAAAGTGAAAGTCGAACAGTCACTCAGGTCGTCGCACGGACTCCATCGGCTAGAGTTGCGCCCTGCAATACAGTGTCGACTGTGTTACATCACGCACAGTCCGTTTGAACAGGGTCTGATCCCCTATTTCCCCTCCAGATGTCACAAGCGATTGAGGCTGTGATTCTCGTTCAGAACAAGAAAAAATCAGAGTGAATGAATGTTCGAGTCAGATCTAGATCATCGAATCACATTCATCATGTCAACTCATTCACTACGCAAGCGTTGTCAGCACAGCGCCTAAACTATCACCTTAAGAGAGACACACTGGACCCTCCACTCCCAGCTCCAGCGTCAAGCAAGACTAGACCCCCCCGCTAAAACAGTACAGTAGCGCTTCCGGCCGCAGCTCCCAGCTCTTTCCCACACTGAGCCCAGTCCAATCCGTTCTCTTCCTCCTTTAACCATCTGCCGTTTGGTTTAACCTAAATCAACGCCCAGCCCAGCCCAGCCTCGTCCTGTCTGTCCCCTTTGACTGACCCAAACTGCGGCCAAAGAAACAAGTGCAGTGCAGTATCAACTTTAAACTTCCTGGCGATTAATTAATTTTTCCTGTTTCTCCTCGAAAACCATTTCACATCGGAATACTTGGCCCGCCTGCCAGAATCAGAATATCATCTATCTACTCTTCTTCTTCTTCAACGCCCGGCATCGTCGATCCGCTTCTCTGAACCCCCCCTTCGATCGCTCCACCGCCTGACCCCCCGAGACCACCACCTCTACACTCTCAACCAGCCATCACCAGGCCCGGACAGAAACCACTGTACAGCTTGTGAGAGGACGATCCGCCCATTTTTATCCCTTGTCAACGACTTCAACCTCTACGACTCTTCTCAACAAACTCGCTTCAAAGTTCAAAACCCCTTTACCCCGCCTATATTGTCTTGGGTTCGGCCTTCACTGCGAAAAATACCCAACGTGCGCAAGCCCGAGTCTCACGCCTTCGATTTCACCGCCGAATGACGTCGAACCGCTCGTTGAAACGTTCCTGAGTCGACGCCAAGCGACCATCCCTAGACATTCAACACCCGCAAACTTGATCCCGCCGGGCGCAACCTCCCTCGACAAACCTCTTTCGCTTGCTCCCTGCCGCCGCCCGCACGCCGCCTTTTCGTTTCTCCCAAAAACGCTCCTCTCGACGGATGGCGTAGAAGGCTATGGCCCATGCCCCGTTGCTACGAAATAATACAACTCCGGCCTTTCAGCCAAACTCCAACGGATTCGGTGGCCTACCGCAGACCAGTATGAACCATGCGCCGCGCACCAGCCAGCTCTCGGGCTCAACAGCCTATGCTGGATCAACAGCTTCCTTGAGCTCTCTAGCTACAGCCACTACCGCCACACCAGTGAATGGCGGTCCTGTCCAGGCCACGACCAACATTATCAACCAAAAGGCCGATGCCTCGCGATCACTGTACCAGATTTGTATCTCGCTCAAGCAGCGTCTGGCTCAGGTCCCCGGCTTCGGCCCTTATCTCGACGAGCTTGACCCCAACGATCCTGTCGATCCACTATGGAACCTCTTCCGCTCCGGATACCCTCTGCTTCTCATTTACAATGCCCTGCGACCTAACGAGGAGCTCAAGGTCGAGGACTCTGGCGCTAACGAAGCCAAGAAGTCCAAGATCGCCATCTTTAAATTCGTCCAGGCCTGCATGAAGGACCTGGAGATTCCCTCCTCTCATAGCTTTGTGATAGCTGACTTGATGGGTAACGACACAAGTGGCTTTGTCAAGGTTGGTGGCTCTTTGTGTGGTTTGAAGAACTAAGCTCATTATTCTTCTAGGTAACTCAGGTTGTTAACTACGTCTTGGACCGAGCAGAGGAACGCGGCTATCTCCTTCAAGCTCTACCTTCTTTCGACGATGGCAGCAGCGAGCCCACCGGTGGGCAAATGACATACCGAGACCATATTATTAGGGAACTTGTCGATACCGAGCGAAAATACGTCCAAGATTTGGAGAACCTGCACGACTTGAAAAAGACACTCGAACAGCAAGGCGCAATCCCCGGTGATACTCTGCATCAGATCTTCCTCAACATCAATGCTATTCTCGATTTCCAGCGACGATTCCTGATTCGAGTTGAGACGACAAACTCCATGCCCGCTGCGAACCAAAGATGGGGAGCTCCATTTGTTATGTACGAAGATGCGTTCGAGATCTACCATGCCTTTATCGCAAACCAGCGCAAGGCCGCGCAGGTTGCCAACCAGGTTTTCGACAAAATTCAACGTTCTTCGCATCCCGTGGCAGCCGATTTCAACACCCTCGATGGTTTCCTGCTTAAGCCTATGCAAAGACTGGTGAAATATCCTCTATTGCTCAAGGTGGGTTGATGCGCTTCAAGAATTGATCAGCAACTAACATGCAGCAGGATCTTAACAAAAAGAGCGAGGATGACGAGGTCAAAGCAGACTTGACCAGCGGTTGCGAAGCTGCTGAGCGAGTTTTGTCCAAGGCTAACGAGGCAGTGAACCGTGATCTTTTGGATGAAGCTGTTGAGGAGCTCACAAACCGTGTGGAGGATTGGAAGAGCCACAAGGTGGAGCAATTCGGCAAGCTTCTCCTGCATGGTGTGTATGGAGTCATCACTGGAAAGACAGACCAAGAGAAGGATGTAAGTTGGCTCTCTCAAACTCATTCGAGCTTTACTAACACCTCCAAGTACGAAATCTACCTGTTCGAGTCTATCCTTTTGTGCTGCAAGGAAATCTCATCAAGCAAGAGCAAGGATAAGAAGGACAAGTTACGTTCGGCAGGCCCCAAGGTTCGAAACAAGAACGCCAAACTTCAATTGAAGGGTCGAATTTTCATGACCAACGTGACCGATATCGTGTCCTTCACCAAGCCAGGTGAGTTATGAAGTCAAGGTGGTTTGACCAGTGAAACTGACTTTAGAAGGCAACCACAGCGTGCAGATCTGGTGGAAGGGAGATCCAGGTGTTGAGAACTTTGTCATCAAGTTTTTGAACGAGGAGACTTTGAAGAAATGGGTAGCGACTCTGGAAACCCAGAGGAAGCATAACGCGCCGCGCCAATCATCGAACTCGGACACGCTTTCAACTGACTTTGCCTGGACACGAGACCAAGTAGCCGGCCTGGAGAACCCTTACCTACAAGAGAACGACGAAGACGATGATGACATCGGTCCTGCGACAGCACCTGCTGGCTTTACTGGTGTTACTCATCCCATGAGTCTGGGTCCTCGAACAGCTTCCAGCAGTAACCTTCGTGCTCGAGCAGGAACTGGCGAGAGTTCAGCATCGCTTGCCGGTATGGTGAGGGCCCCCCCGCCAAGGTTCCCTGTGCCTGCACCACCCGGATCACTCAGCCTCCAGACACAACCAAACGGTGCTCACTCACCTGGCGCCTGGGCGGGCGACAGTTACTTCTCCCCCATTACCGAGTCACCAGCTTCCACAAGGACGAGCACTACTAGCGGAATGTTCTCAACACCTCAATATGGATTCCCCAAGAGTGCTACTCCTAACCCGCAACAATGGGAAGATCCCCACGGCAACCGATACACTGCTCCCGCGATGCCCCGCGCGCCATCTCGTGATGGTCCTTCACCAAACCCTCAACGTAACCCTCGAGGACCTTCTCTGCCAGCGATGGCCTCCAACAGTCAGGCTGCTTTGGCAGCACAGCACAGGAACCGTTCATACAGCACTCCCGATATCAACGGACCCGGAATGCCACGCACTCGTCAACCTAGCCATGGAAATATCCCTGCAGTGCCTGGAATTCCTTCGCATTTGCACCCTGGCCATGCTAATAACATTTCTCGAGATCAAACAGGCTCACCGAGGAACGATCAGCCAACTCGCGCTCAGACAAACAGCCCAGGAGCTCAACGGGAACGCATGCACAAGCCTACAGGAAGTGTGGGCGGTAGCATGAACCATTTCCCTGCTCAACCAGTTCACCCACGATCCATCACACCAGGCGGTGGAAACCAACAACTCCGCGTCGACGCCGCCGCTGCAAACTCACGAACGGTGTCTCCAGCTCAGGGCACAGCAACAATGCCACCACCATCAGCGTCATTGAGTCCCGACATGCCTCTGCCAACACAACTCAAGGTTCGAGTGAATTGCGAGTCAGGCAACTACGTTACGTTGGTTGTGGCTTTCAACATCACGTATCAGTCTCTGGTCGACCGTATCGATGCTAAACTCGCCCGCTTCACGGCTAGCAGCATCAGCAAGGGCATGCTCAAGCTTCGATACCGTGATGAGGATGGCGATTATGTTGCTATTGAGGGCGATGACGATATCCAGATCGCCTTTACGGAGTGGCGCGAGAATGTGTACTCTGGAGGCGTGGGAGAGATAGAGCTCTTCTGCGTCGGCGACACCGCCTAGACCGCGCACGCAAGATAAAGCTCTTCCCCTAGACGACGCGTGCTATATAGAGCTCTTCTACACGATCGACACCCCGGAGAAAAAAAAGGTAGCATTGTGCTTGGGATACCCACGGATCATTACCGCATTTTTCGGCGCACGGCAAAAACAAAACACAACAAAAAAACCATTCAATATATCATGGGCACGATAACGAATAAGGGCGTCTGGAACGGTTGGCCTAACATCATACCATATAGACACGGCAAAGCGAAACTCGACTTTTTCGAAAAACAACTCATCATCTCCTTTTATCTAACGAGAAACTGCCAACTCGAGCCACTCTTTTTCGTTCCGAACGGGACGCACTTTTCTTGGGTTATTTTTTGACGGACGGGCTGTCTTGCATAGAATGGTCCAATTCGCAGGTCATTCTTAGCAGGTTTCGTCATACACATCCCATCCATCGTTCAGTACTTGCATGGGATCATTTACACATTTTCTTTTTCATGGGATCCGGCGCTATTAATCAAGATATGGGGGCGTTTCTGTCGTTCTTTTTATTTCTTCTTCTTTTCTTCTTCTTTTCTTTTTCGTTTTCTCCGGGGTGTCGTTTATATGATGGGTGTGCGCTCATGATGGGTAGAGGAGTAGCAGCAGTTATAGTTAGAGTGTGATTTGCAGTGAGGTAGTTGAATGCAAACACTTGGAATGAATGAGTTTGTCACTGGTGACTTTGTGAATGAATGGACTTGTCTCGTGTAATATTGAGCATAATTGAGCTTTTATGGCCAGGTTTGGGTCTTGAGTTGTAGTCATTCGTATTGTATTGTACAGCATATTTGTACACCTCTCTATCCCCGTATGCGTATTGTTATACAGTGATATATCTCTTCCTCTGCTCGTCCATCCGAAGTAGCGCTCTTTTTCTACCGACGTCCCTGTTCCATCCAGTCGTGAAGTTCTTCATTGTACGTCTGCTTCCCCAGTCGTGCCATTCTTCAATCCCTGCCTGTCGCTTGTCTCTCGTCTAATTCTGCTTTCGGGGTCCGGTCATGTACTTTTGCATACGCGCCAAGTGGTAGTTGATAGTATTCGTAGGCGCAGGAGGAGCCGCAGGACCGTCCATGCATTTGCGGAGTTGGTTCTCTACTGCTGCGCAGCCTGTTGCGTTGTAACCTGCTGAAGCCCAGCATGCTGTCAAAAGTATTAGCTCAACCTGCTTCCTCATACAAAAGATCTCCCCGCGCATGAAATTGTACTCTTCTCCTGCGTGCAATTGTGATCGGGCAGCTAGGAACATGGGGGGGACCTACCGAGAACACTAGACATGATGGCAATGCATGGATTCTCGACCTGGCGCTTGGGGTTGTGCACCCGCAGAGTCTTCAGGGGAGGGAGACGAATGGGTTTATGACGGCCGGCCATTTTCGCGATTCGCTGGGGAATTAATTGATCGACGGCGAGAACGATTAGGCCTGGGTGAGGGTCGTGATGCTTGATGGAGTGGAAAGTTTGGAGTGGGGTCACGTGCAGTGTGGAGTGATAAGATAATGCACGTATCGATAAGCTTCCTGGTGCTTGGCTCGAGGACTAACACTGACTGTTACCGAGTGAGGAAATGAGGATTAATCAAGCAAAAAGGAGAGCATGATTGTTTGCTCAGAGGAACGAAACGCAAAAAGAAACTCCGGTACAGGGAATCGAACCCTGGGCTCCGCGGTACTTGATCTCTCAGGTTATGAGAGCGCGAAATGTTAGCCACTACACCATACCGGACTTGCGGACGGCTATTGGTTGAGAATAAGGTTTACAGGTTTGATCTCATGTAGTAAGTATTGCCCTCTGAGTCTGAGGCACCAGAGAGATATCTTACAGTCGCAGGACCTGGAATTGTCCTGAGTACAGTATCAGGGTATCTACCCGAGTTGAGATACCTAGTCGAGAATGAATGTTCTGCTGTTCTCTCCAGTCACCGCCAACTTCTCAATTCAGCCCTGCTTAACCAACCCTCAGAAGAACTGACCATCATAAACATAAGAAACGAAATAATTTGATCACTTTATGCTAGCTTAGACCGGCAGCTAGATTACTTTATTATAGAAGCCTAAGCCTCAGAGGACAATTCTTCTGTTACCCACCTGCCAACAACTCAACCTTACAGCCCAAATCCTTCATCCAACAGCCAGATCCCACGTCCTTAATCAATCCTCCGCATGACGCATCCCCACTTGCCACAGGGGTATCCCCAGCACAGCCACGACTCGCCACACTTGGCACTTACAGGATCCCAATCGCCAAGCTCGTGACGTCCTTCGCCCAGGCTATAATCATTTCCGCCGGGCGATTAACACGACGTGACCAATGGTGATCGATCCTTCGTGACATCACAGACCAAGTGTAATGTTATGACCTAACCCGCCAAGCGAGAGAGAAACAGGCAATGGCCGGGGAGCTACGCCACTGATGAAATGTTTATAAGACGGAGCGCAGGACGCTTCCTGTTATGGACTTGATCTAGTAATTGTCGTATCGATTATCGTATCAATATTCACAATGGAGAAACCTAGTATGTCCCTATCTTACATGCATTTGGAAGGTATCAGAGACTAACAAGATGTAGCTGCTACACCAAACAACTACAGTCACCCTCAGCAGGGCTACTACGAGCAGGGTCAGCAACATCCTGAGCAGACCCAACAGCCACCGCAGTACGAGACCGGCAACATGGGCAGCTCCCCTCTTGCTCAACCACCTCTAACACACCAACATGATCAGCAAGATCGTAACTTCAACCCGCACCAGCAACCGCCGCATGGTCAGCAGCAGGGTGGTTTCCCACCAGCCCAACAACAAAACTACCAGAGCATGCCGATTCAGAATCTACAGAGTCAAAGTGCACCGGTAGTTTGTCCCAGCTGTGGCGTCAGAGCCATGACTGTCACGAAGGCTGAGTCTGGGGGAATGACGCAGTAAGTATATTCCTTGACCTGATGAGAAGAATCGTATGCTAATGGATGCAGTGCTATTGCTGCGGGTGTTTGTTTCTTTACTTGTTTGGGATGTATTCCTTACTGCATCTCTTCACTTAAGGATGTTCATCATCAGTGTGGAAACGTAAGTTACTCTTGACATCTTATGATGGGAGCTTCACTGACAGGACTAGTGTAACATGCCACTCGCTGATTACCACCGAAGTGGACGAACGGAAGTGCGCTGCTTCCAGAAGTAATGAGAAGCGTCATGAGATTGTTCTTTTCTAGTTTGCGACATGATACCAATGGGTTTTGCTAGCGCCCTATCGTTACCATTAATTGGACTTTATCTTCACTGCGAATAGACAAGCAGTATATGTACCAATGAACATTTATTCTGCACTCCACATTTAACAAGTGACATCCATGTGTGCCTCTATACACCGTAGCTCCATACATCGACAGCCGGGTCTATCATTACAAACAAGCTTGGATCCATCCATCATCTTAAACAACATCAAACTTCTCGTCGTCCAAATCCATGCTCTCTGCTGGAGCAGGAGCTCGAGGGACGCTTCTCAATGCTGCCCAACCTGATTTCACGACAGGTTCTTGGACGGGCTTTGGTGCTGGTGCTGGCGCAGGTTTGGCCTTTGGTTCAGCCTTAACCTTTGGTGCGGGCTTGGCCTTTGGCTCAGGCTTGACGATCTCTGGCTCGGGCTTGACATCCTCATCGTCGTCTTCTGACACCTCGGCTTCTTCTTCAGCATCCTCACCTTCTTCACCCTCTTCACCATCATCTCCTTCATCATCTTCGTCATCCTCATCGTCGTCGCTATCATCGTCATCAGACTCTCCTGAACCATCAGAGTCCGCATCACTACCAGGATCGTAATCCTCCTCATCTTCATCCTCTTCATCCTGCAGAGCTTGCTCAACGTCCAATTGCGCCTTTGCAAGCTCCGAAATATCACCACCAGCCGCTTCACCCTCTCCAGCTTCTTCACCGTTCTTCTTGGCTGCTGCGCGGTTCTCAGCCAGCTCAAGCTTGGCTTTTCGTTGCTCGGCCATACTTCGATCCTGTAGACGCTTGTTCTTGATGTATTCGTCAATGCCACCATAGTCCTCCTGGTCAATCATGGAGAACTCGACCTCCTCTGTCGCATCGCCCTCGCCTGCAAACACTTCGACGGAAAGGTTGAACGTTCGCTGGAGAATGTTGGTAAAGCTTGTCGCCGCAATGCGGTTCAGAGGAATAAACATAAGTGGCTTCTTAAAACCCCAGAGAATGCCAGTCTCGAGGAAAAATAGGTATCCGTCCTTGGAGCCCCTGAATGCCTTCACATGAACAGCCTTTTCGCCCGGTCGGTGAGGCTGTCGCACCATGCTATGAAACTTGCCGGGGTTGGCCGAAGTAATATCGATACCAATGGGCTTCAAGTGGCGGTTCAAGGCCCAGTGGAACAAGGACTTATAGTTGTCTGAGACCGCTGCCGCACTTCCAGCATCAGGTCCACCTATCGTACCCTGCTTCGGCACAGTCGCGGGTACTGTAAAGACGAGCGGCTCTTCGGTCGGGGGGTTCGTCTTAGAGGGAAGACATGTTCCTTGTGGGAAAAGGACGTAGTTGTGCTGGACCTGGTTCTTCTCGGGTACGGGGAGGTAAAATACATGTTCTGGCGCAAAAGTTAGCACAGGCCATACAATAGCATCAATAACGCGTACCGATATCTGACCACGCGTATGTTATGGCTGGAATAGGAGCTGTGGTGTTTGGCGCACGAGCGTAAATATGGCCATCTGTAAAGCACAACTCAAACTTCTTCCTCTGAGGTACGGAAACGGAGATTTCCTTTATTTCCAGCAGGACAGTCTCGTCCGCGGCGTTGGTCTGGGTCTTGACGGGAGCTTTCGTGCCATTGGCAGCTCCATTGGCCGGTTGGACATCGACTCTTCTCTTCTTGTGCGCGGGTTCAGCGCTTCCACTTAATAATTGATCGTAGACATGTGTCGCAATTTCGTTGAACAAAGCGATTCGAGTGGGAGAGTCTTGATTCTCGTTAGTATATCGTGAATAATGCATTCAGGGGCATTGGTATTTACCTGCTGCTTTCTGAATGCCTTGTAGAATGTCCGGCCGGGTACCAAATACAGAGCCCAACTTGTCTGTATCAAGAATTTTGCCCATGTTTGAATCCAATCGTCTAGCTGTGATTTGATGACAACTTTTTGGTGGGAAAAGATTGGGTGTGAAAAATATGTCTGGGGTGAAGAATTGTTTACTGTTGGTCGTGGCAATGAGGGTGCATAGGTCATCATATTTCCTGGAACTAATGGAGAGTTGCGATAAGATAGCGATTCATGATGGAGGGCGCTTATTAGTCAGGGTCCCGGCGCTAGGAATGCCAGTTTTAGTGGTTTACAGGCGCCGCTGTTGATTTACAGGGGAAGCTCGCCCTATCAGCATCTGACGTCAGGCGGTCGGCGCTTCCTTCCCCGCGAGCTGCCCGATTCATCTTTCCAAGTGATACGAGCTGTCAGGCACAAAGCGTCTCTTTTGGGCTTCCAGGTACAGATTCTTTGATACTGAGATCCATATTCATCATGTCGACCACATTCCCAAATCTCTATACGCACCGCAAGGTTGCTGATTCAGCTGCCAAAGCATGCGACATTTGCTACAAGTCAAGCACATCCGTGTTAATCACACCAGACAAAAAGGTATCTGAAAGAACAAGCAGAGAAGTGTAAGCTCATGCACTCACATGGTAGGATTTCTTCTTTGTCTGCCCCGTTCACTTGAAAGACAAATATTTTGCGACGCCAAAGATCGATGAGGAGGCTGCCAAGCAGAAGCGCGAGAAGGAGTTGGCCGAGGAAAAGGAGCGCGTTATGAAGGAGTACGAAGAGAAGCAAAAGAAGAAGAAGGAGAAGGAGGCCAAGAAGGATAAAGACGACAAAGAGAAGGATGATAAGGATAAGGACAAGGACAAGGATAAAGATGAGAAGAAGGACGAAGATAAGGTAAGTGAGATGAGTTGAAGAATTGAGCTTGACTGATAAATTGGTACAGAAAGAAGAGAGTAGTCCTGCGCCAGAAGAAGAGCCTCGTGTGTTTGAGTTGAAGACGCAAGTAATTCACTTCCCTCATTTCGGCAAGTCACTAACATTGCGCAGCGCATTTTACCAACAGAGGCTGTTGAAGAAGCGACAAGCCGAGGCTGCGAAACAGGATCGGGAACGAGCATCAAAGCCTGGTTACTTCCCATCTGTTCCCTCAGATGATCCCAAGCGATGATTGGTAGAACGCATTAGATCAGAGAGACAGCAGGTGAGCATGTGAGGTCTCTCACTAACTACTCTAGATAGTCTTACAAACAATATACCAAACAAGAGTTCATATCGGATTGTTCACGATGAGCTTGAGGCAACTACTTGCCGAGTACCTTAGAGACACGCCTTTCTTATTTCTTCCCTTTTCTCATCCGACTCTATTTGGCCTCATGTCCGTCTGTTTCAAGCCTGTGCGGACAGTTCAGCCTACGACCTCACATTATCGAAGTTGCCAAAGATAGAATGGCCGGCAATGAGTCGCCCTTGAAGTCCACTTACTGGCCTTGCCAACTCTGCTTTTGGTATCCGATTGGGGTCTCCCATCTTTGTGTATCGTGCCGACAGAACCTTCACAGCCCAACTATGTCGCGAGTCTTTACATATAAAACCGGTGGCTCATACTTGGGGCACCCTTTGCAACATCTGCAACTGTCTATCATGGTTATAACTCTCGATCACAGCCTCAGCAAGTTCCCACTGGGTTTCCGCCGCGACATGCTCACACGTCGATTATCCGAATCATACAGAACCGCGGTTCGTCAAGGTACGACTCACCTATTGCGACACAGCCAAGGACATCGACATACCACCATGTCAAACCGCACTGAAACCACACAAGTACAGACTCTGAGCTCTCTGGGTTGACTTGAAAGTGCATATAGATACACAGAAAATCTCGACTCAAATGCTCAAGCCCGATCCGAACTCGGTCGATGGGATACTCCCGGCTCCCAGTCGCAGGTATCTCCAGCCTTAGTGACCTCAATGCCAAGCTATTGATATGCTCTTTATGTTTATCAGAAGCTCAACTCGGATGAGCTCTGGTACGTTTGGTTCGATCAAAGCTTTGCATGATCTGGGCGGGTCTCTACTGGACGCTGGGCAGTGCTATGACTGTCATTGACGGAGAACTGTGGCTTTACTTTCGATGCCGACGACCGCGACGTCTACCCTAGATCCAAATTCGAGGGCTTTGGGGAACTTTGAGTTCTGCATTGGCAGTTATTATGCGGGCCGACATGACATCCGATACTTCCGCAGGGTTGAGCTGCGACATGTAGGCATGCCCTCAATAGTATTCAGCTCCCGACATTCCCGAAATGCTCGTTGATGATGGAGCGAGAGAAGCATTGAGCTGGTATAAATCTTCTGAGAAGCGAGTGGTCAGCTTCACTCCGAGCTTGTGCCCCTTTGAGGGCATGTATGTCTGCCTCTGGGCCACAGCCAACCCCCCAATCCAATATGGAGGTATGCACCTCACCACCCTGGCGGACTCTGAATATGTTCATGGCTCGATTATGGGTCATTCGGATCATATGGAAGCGGAGCGTTTTCCGAGTATACTGGACAGCCTGCATCGATCATTGGAGGAATAGCTTGGGCAATGTTGGGGGTTTATTGACAATGACATTGGGGGGGAACATTGCTCTAGTAAATTTCCTGGGCGGAACGCGAGCTGAGGATAGCAGTCCGGTCTCTTTCGAGAAGGAGTTTTCTGATCTTCACCCCCATTGAGCTACCAATTGATTATGAGTCTTATAGATGACGATGACGGCGTTTGATGTAGTGCCTACACATACAACAGTCGTGATCTGAGGCCACCATCATGCAGTAAGATCAATTGACTTTCACCGTTTACGTTGCATGCTACCACCACCCACCCAACTCGTCGGAGTGTAAGACGGAACGGCCGGTTGCTATCTCTTTTCGGAGTTAGTGAGCTGACCGCATAAAGTCTGACCAACAGCTCGGATCAGACAAGCTTAGTCCTGACTACGGAAGCTTGTTTTGACAGTGGTAGGGCTGAGGGGATGTTGTCTGTTGTCTATCACAACAGGAGTTGACGATGTACCAGTGTACGATATTATAGTTCGAGTGAATATACACAAAGAAGGTAACCGGTGAAACTATCACTCTCTGATACTTTGAACATCCCTCTAGCATTACGTAGTCTGAAGATCAATGGTCGTGATTGAACCACCAGGATTATGGTCCTCAGAGCCCAAACGAAGACCAAAGGCAGAACCCTGCGGCTCTAAATAGAACTGTGAAAACACACCGTTCAGAGGGCCACATACGCGAGTCATACTATTCATATCCATTCCGCACGTTATGCAGGGGACAGAGCATGCAAGACCATGATCAGCTGTCTTTTCACAAGTGAGGAAACCCCATTCAATCATATTTCTTCGACTCTCATTGCAGAGTACTACCGAGTACGGCTGGTAAGGTCCCACGTCATAGTTGACGCACATATATAAATTGTTTGTAACCACGAAGGACGTGGTGGGATCGATGGTGAAGTCCGGGGTTGGTGCATTTGGGCGGAAGAAGCCAAGTTGGGCCGAGGTATCGACGAGTAGGCCCATTAGGGGACCTTGGTCGTCGGCGAATATCTGGAATGCTGTTTCGATGGGAGCGGCGGCGGTTGTGGTTGTTTCGACCAGCGTTGTGGTACTTTCATCGAGGACAGTCGTCGTTGTTTCTGCGAGAATTGTGGTATCTGATCCAGATAAAGTCGTGGTAATTTCTTCAGTATATGTGGAAGGCAACTCAGTAGTCGTCATCGCGGTGGTCGTCTCGTCCTCAGCAGTGAGTGTTGCGACACTGGTAGACAGATCGATAGAAGCGGTAGTCGTGATAGTAATATCCGAGGTCGCGGTTGTATCCAAAGGTGCAAGGAAGGTAGTGGTGGTCTCAAGATCGGTGCTTGTAGCAGAGCCAGTCGAGATAGTCGTATCTGAAGATAGATCACCAGTGGTAGCAGTCTCGAGCTCAGCAGTCGTAACAGAACTGATCTCAGAAATAGTCAAGCTAGCCTCTACAGAAACAACGCCTTTTCACGGTTAGGATCCATAACACCCAAACATTATAGACGTCACTTACTGCTATACGTCGATCGACGAGGTTTGCACATACTCGCAACCACGATATCAGCCCCAAGGGCAATTGAACATAAAAAAGCGAAACGCATGCTAGCAACGACAGTTAGTGAGCGACAGTTACTAAAGCGAATGAGCGAAACAGCAACAGAGATGTGAATGATCATTTCCGTATATCTTAAGTACTTGTATTGTTTGTAAAATAGGGGACTAGACTATTGAATCGGGGTCTTAGCAGAGGTTCTAGACGAACTGAAGGACAAGTCATCCTCATAACAAGGAAGTACGACCTTCTTGTGACAATGTAGCATGGCTTCAATGAGTTCAATCCTCTTTTCGTAAGGCAGTATAAGAACTTAGCATGTTGCAAATGATACCCTGTAGGGTCGTGCCGTGGTCGAATCCATTTGCCAAGACAAGCACTGCCGACAAAATATTCAATTGGTAACGCAATCGGGACTTTCCTCTCATTCTCAGAGGTCCGGATAAGCAATCGTCACGATGATCATCGCCAGGTCCCGAAACCCTCTGTATTTACTTCTCAGCCAGACGTGAAAATGGATGTAACCAAGCAATGGAACTCACCGAAGCTAAGAACTTCAGCTGTCAAGCCTTATCGTCAACACTTATTCACTACCAGCTTATCTCTATACTGTAGTACAGCGTTAATTGCAGACGTCAAACAAAATAAACTTTGACCACTTCTATAAAAAGACCAGTCTCGATCGATCTTTGTGCCTCCAGGTTTCAGCCGGCGCCATGGCTGTTACGTGCCATAGAATTGGCTGTTGAAGTTGCAGTGAGTAGTGGAGATGGCTGTTGTGGAAACCTGCCATGCCGCGCCACAGTCAAGATATCACATCGTGAGTAGTTAATTACGTGTCGCCAAGAAGCATACATCGCAATGGAAGCAATGGCGTACTGCAGCGTATTTGTTGAGGCGAAGTGCATTTGACTTGTCACTATTCATGACAATCATCAACTTCACTCACCTCTCGAATGGATGTCCACCCTCACTTGGCAATGCATGTCACTCCCTTACATGCCATCAACTGACAACAAAGCCACACCGACCAAAGAATAAGATGGCGTTAACCTCATCCACTTAATGGAGGATCAAGTGGATCCAAGGGTCTTTCGGATGTTTCCTACCCTTTCCCTTCAGCCTTATTTAGTTGGCTTGTGACTGTGACTCTTACTATCACATATCGGGGGGGAATTGCATGATCATTCATCACGGCTGTAGCGGATGTCTTATTCTTATCAGTGAAATGACTGACGCCGCAATTTGAGGTTGTAGTAGCGTCATTGTTCACTCATTCATTTTCACAGGCCATATCTCTGTAAAGCTTATCATTGCCTAGTCTCATGACACAGCCAGCAATGAATCGTCTTGGCTGAGGCTTGCGACCACGGCTAGTTCTGGGCCGCAGATCATCAGTGACACGCGCCCTCTTTGCCCTGTTTATCGTCGTGAAAGACGACCACTGATTTGCTATGCTACTGGGTTACCGGTAGTACGTACAACTGCCGAGCATGCAAAGTCGATCACTGATGTCGTCGTCAGATTGTCTCTCCATGACAACAGACTCTGATCTACCCTATCATCAGAGATATGTACATTCTCTGCTACAGTACCCCATGTGACTCACCCACCCCTCCAAGACGTCAACTTGACTTTTTTCTTTTCATGATCTAATAAAGTCAACAAGTCTTAGACCCTACAAAGTGGCGCCCTCCCGCTGACTCCCAGCCCAAGCCAACACCTATTTATTCCCCCCTCGTCGGTAATCGCCGTTTGGGCATTGTCTATTTAATAAGCGTTTCCCGCCGCATAATTATTTGTTTACTTGAAAGGGTTCAATTCGTACCTGATTATTACGCTTTGATCAATTAATAGCAGGGTTTAGCCTGTCATATTGGGCCCCCACTACCCAGCGACAACTCATCAGCCCAAACCGCCCTGAATAAGAAAAGAGCCTAAAGCAAGAAAAGGGAAAGACTCGAAGAAAAAAGCAACGAAGAAAAGAAATTGGGATATTCTGAGACAGTTGAAGGAATTGATATAAACCTCTGCTCAATCCAACTCAACACAATTCTCTATCAACTCATCCCATCAATTACCCTCGTCAACTCAACTCAACACTCAACTCAACTACTCAATCACTTACACTTACAATGTATCGTGAACATCACCCTGGTAGCCTCGCCCTCCCCACCACAACATGGAGTCCAAGCGAAGAGCCAACCAACAAATCCGAGCATGAAGACAACCAAAGAAGTCGCCAAGCAAGCACATGCTCCGAACGAAGCTGCGAAAGCATGACCCTCGACGAAACAAGAGAATTATGGAGATGCATGCTCGAGCTACAATCTCGATATGGATGTTATAATTCTACGAGGATAGACATGGCTGTTGATGCTGGTGAAGATGGTGTTGACTTGATGCGTATGTCCTCCCCCCATTTCCCTCTACCATTCTTTATTCGGTTGGACATTCGACTAACTGTAACAGCAAACCGCTTCATCATCGATACTCTAAACGAATCCGTCATTGATCTCCCTGATGAAGGTCGCGAATTACTTAACCGCTACTTATGCCCTTCATCACCGACCAAGCAAAAGTGGAAGTTCTGGAAGAAGGAATAATGTCTTTTTACTTAACTTTGTTTTATGGCGTTGGATAGAAAAGGCATCGATACCCACATCAGAATGGCACTGATTTACTATATTTATTATTGTAATTACTAAAACTAAATAAACATACTACAACTGCATCATTCATCACTCATGCTACATCGTCACCCTTGCCGTGATACTAGATCAGTCTCTCAAAATCCTTCTCCCCAATAAACCCAGCCTGAATCTTCATACTCTCCCAAACCCTCTCCTTAGCATTATCTCGCACATCCATCCCCATAAACCCTCCAAACGTCCTCTCAAACTCCCACTCCTTCAAAATCTTCCACATCCTAACCATCTCCTCCACACCAAGCGGTATAAAATTAGGTATACTCCAAAGGAACGAGTAAGAATTCAGTCCTTCTGGTCGAGACCGTTCAGCACCGCTTGCATCAACACTCCAATCGCCCACGCCTGAGGCTGTGGTCATGAGTGTATCGGCGATGAAGAGCCTGTTATTATAGTGCAACACCATGGAGCCAGGGAAGTGGCCGCCTAGTTTGATAGCTGTTGCACCAGTATCCAAAATCGGTGTCGTAGTAGACGTCAGAGGAACTTGTTCAGACGAAGAAAACGTCGTCCAGATCATATCTTCAGAAGCAAGATAAACAGGACATCCAAACGCCCGTCCCCATTGAACATGCGCACTATAAAAGTGCGGATGACTGATAACAATAGCTCTCAACCCACCCATCTCCTCAATCTTCTTCACAGTCTCATCATCCAGCAGCGTAATACAATCCCAAAGAATATTTCCAGTGGGCGTCTTGATAAGAATAGCACGCTGTCCAATACCAAGTTTTGGGGTAGACGTAATAAACGTGATATCCGGATCAGTAGCACAAGAGGTAAACTCGTTACGATGCTTCTTTTTGAGGGAAGCTAGTGTAGAAAAGGATTGGCTTGTGGGAGGCACGAATTGACGTGGGTCGTCGCAGATGAAACATGTTTTTAGGGATGTGGTTGGGAAGTGTGTGCCGCATGTGTCGCAGACGAGGTGCGAGTCTGTGGTTGTGAGATCGTATAGTTCTGACATGATGAGAGAGGACTAGTTTGCGATGAACAGATCGAGTAGTGGCTAGTGTGTGTGTGTGTGTGTGTGTGTGTGTGCATAAACAAGGCATTCGAGTCTGGATTCTTGTTTCTTTTATCGTGAAACAATCAGAAGTTGCCTCGGCTTGAATCTATAGCTGAGCTCTGTAAGCATCTTGATTCAAACTCCACTGGTTGGTTAATTGACGTCATCCCCGCATTTCACGATAGCTTCCGATTTCGCATTAACCCCAGATTACGATTACCAAGCAAGCATCACGATGTGTCAATTCTCTCAAAATGATTCCACATCATCGTATCTCGTATTCATCGTGCTATTACATGCACTTTTGTCCAAAACTCCAAATGCTAAACAAACATCATGACCCATTCCAAACTCGCCATAGTACCCATGCATCGTTTACCATGCCTCCCACATCTGGCTTCCCATAGAAATCAACCGATTAAACAATTGATCCCTCATACTAACAGCCGTAAGATGATGTTCCTTACCATCCTTAGTCTTGATAATCAACCCATCAACAATCTCACTTCCCATGGCCCATCCGACGATGATCTTGCTCTTCCATCCAAGACCACCCATCTTCTTCAACTCGTCAATCTCGCCAATAGTAACCGTCCAAGTGGGCTTCAAGTCTTCTGCCTCAATCGTCCAGCTAACAGCGGGTGTCGTAGCTGTAGCTGTGATGTAAGCGTGTCCCTTCTTACCCTTGTATCGGCAAGGGAAACGGATAGGACCCGTAATAGGGTTGGGTTGTTCGCCCTTTACAACGCCGAGACGGTTCTTTGCGTGGTGTGCGCCTGCCTTTGCTTTGGCCTTGTCGGCGGCTAGAGCTGTTGTTACGCCGCCCTTTGCCGTACCCTTGATGAAGTTCATAATACGATGGGATTTCTTGTGCTTTGTCTTTTCTTCCTCCTGTTCTTGTTCTTCTTCATGAATAACATTAGGATCGGGCTGGACAGCCGCGGCGATTTCAGCCTGCGATACTCCTTCTGGCGGTGTTAGTTAGGTCACTTCTATCTCCAATCAGTAGTACACACCTAGATGTTCGAGACCCTCGCCGGCAGTCTCATGAGGTTCGGTTGCGGGAGGAATATCCGAGGATGGAGGCGGGGGCAGAGGAGCCTTGTTCTTCTCCCCAATACGGAGAAGAGTGATGGCCAGCTGCGCATTGGTCGGGACACCTCGAAGAATAGTGTTTCGCAGCTCAACGTACTTCTCCCAGCGAGGATACGTCCTGTTGATAAAGTTCAAAGCAGGTGTAATAACAGGATCACCAAAGAATCCAAAGCCAGCGCCGAAACCCATTCCCTTCATGGCCATGTAGGGAGACGTAAAGTACGATCCGAGAACCATTGGCACGAGAGCACCAATGAGAATAATCTTGGGTCGGTGACGATGGAAAGGTGCAGCAGGACTAAAAGCATTTCCAAAACGCTCCCATGTATCGACAAAGTCGGCGATCATGTGCATCGTGGGACGAGCCTTATCCCAGACAGCGTTTGACACTGGCTTCTTGGCTCTGTTGTGCTTGACATGGGGATCATTTCCCAGAGACTTCTGGCGAGCCTCTGTAGCTACCTCGGTAAGCTTCGTAGGGTCTGGCGCAGCGCTGTCGTCGTCGGGATCCGTCTGGGGATTCTTTCCAGCAGCAGTACTAACAACAATCTACTCCCTTATTAGACATTTCCTGTAATGGCGAAAACACGGGTGATAAAATCATAACTCACGCCGGAACATACCGTTGAAATGCTCGTCACGAAGCTATGAGCCTCCTGTTCAACTGCTTCGCCCTTGTGCTTCTCCGGCGCGCCAGTAACAGAGTCATCAGAAGCGAGCACACCAGCAGCGGGTGTCTTGACTCCTCCAGTCTTGGGGTCGATCAACGACGGTGGTGCACCAGGGAAACAGATATCGCGATCCTCGGGGGACCAAATCAGGATCATGAGAAAGACGATGATTGTCGGCCCAAGAATATCGAGCAGCCATGCAAGGGTATACACTCCTAGGAAAGCAGAAGTTCGTCTCGTCTCCTTCCACGATCGAAGCCTCACAATATGCTTCCAAAACGAAAACAGCTGCGCAAGAACAGACACATAAAGCCTCTCAATTTGCGCCCTAAGCTTCTCGGGGGAGAACTCTTCGTCATCTGCAATGTTCATATCCAGCATTCCCAACGGGGGCTCGTCGATGCTCTTGACGTAAAACACCTGCTTATCGAAGCGACGAATCAAAGCCCAGACATCTTCATTCTTGAGACCGCCGACAAGATGCGGCACGGTCTGGGGCTCTTCGTTCCATCCCAGATTCTTGACTTCGACATCGCCGTGTTCGAGTTGGGCAGCGCCTTTCTCTGTAAAGTCTAGGTCTTTGGATTCTTCGGCGAGGGCGTGGCTTACGGTTGGAGCTTCTTCATGGTGCTCTTCGATGATTTCGGGTTCGCTGCCTACACCTGTCGCGCCTGTCGAGAAATGACGATTGGGGTCGTCGGATGTTGTAGTCATGGTGATGTTTACCACTCTCTCGTGGTGTTTGGAGCAATAGTTGAACGATGAAAACCTGGGAAACTACCTTAGCTATTCATATCTTTTGACAAGCTGGAATTGGAATGGGAATACCCCGCCGCCTACGTCAAAATGGCAGGGGAGGAGTATCATGACATCTAATCTTGAATCATGACGTCACAAAATCTCAGCTGAAGACGATCATGGCAAGCAACAACCAAACAGAACCACACACCATTACCACCAAGATACTGAAAGCAATACAACAAGACAATCGATAAACGAAAAGACACGCGTAAATAACCCACATTCTTGGCATTTCAGCTGTCAGTTCACGTCACCATTCCACCCATGACACCCACAAATCTGGCATTGTGCATCGCTTGTGAACCTTGTTTTTTGACAACTGAGTTACTGTGATAGGGCCATACTATAGTGGTATCAATCTGCCTGGGTGATGGATGTCTTGGCCTGGTTAATGAGGCTCTTACCAAGGATTGCGTAGATCCCGGGTGCAACCTCCGGAGTGGGGCCGCATTCGATTGCCGAGTATTGTCACGATCCGGATCACATCGTCCGGGGTATGTCAGCTGATTGAGTTGGTGGTTGCGTCTGTGAGTTTCGTGACGTTACCTTGGGAAAGCCTTATCGTCAGGTTTGTTTCATCAAAGGGCTAAACGGTCTATCTGGGAGGGTGGTCAGCTTGGGCGATAGGAGAGGTACAGTCAGCGGGGAGATTGTTATAGGGGCGACGTTCGCACTTCTCTTTTCAATCGTAGATATGCTGCTTCATTTGCGATAATTGTTAGTTACTTGTTCCATGCTGGGTATGTCCTAATCTGCAATGAGAGACGAGTGTCATTGTACGAGAACCCGGACAGTCGATTCGAACCAGGTAACAGAAACGCAAGGAAGGGGCAGGATAGGCAGCATCCACCTTCCACAGCTTCACCAATTATTGACAGTCATTTCGACTCGTCAAAATGTCGAAGCTACCCGGAAAGGCGAACTTCACGAGGTCCAGGTCGGACAACACCATGATGGCCAAGACTGTCATGACAATTCAACGGTGCCGGCAGCGACATGACCGACGAGTTTATCGATACAAGCCTTGAAATTACCTACAGCCCTCAGAGTCAGGTTTCGCCAGTTTGATGGGAGCCTCATCAACGATTTCTGGTGACACCGTCGATGGGAACAGCCAACCCAAGAGAGGGCCGCCACGAGGAACGTTCACTAAACAACGAGCATCGACGACTGCATCTCCGATAAGTCTCCTATACCCGTTTCGCTCATCACTTTCAGGTGTCTCCATCTATCTCTTGTCGCCAGCTTCCTTCAAAGGACCACGGACGCGATGTCCTCGTTCGACTCCGAGTCAATGCCTGCCAACGGAGCCCGTGAGCTCATCGCATGCTACATGAGACATGAAGAGTACTCGACTATGAGAACTGTAGCATACGCATTGGAACATCCCATTCAATAGAAACGGCCATGCTTTCCAGCAGATGCACGTTGACCTGTCGTCGGTCCCTTGATGTTGATGACAATGTTCGGAGAAGATGGTGGCAGTGAGCTTTCAGTATCCGACACATCGCTAATACTCGATAGTCAGCCCACAGGGTTGAACAGATATTCTTCAGATGTTCTTCCATGACGATGAATACCGTTAAGAAGGATCATTCGGTCTGCAGTCGAGGAGTGTTGTTCAAGAGGTTGATACCAAGTGGCAGGCTGATTACCCTATACCTATCACCACGAAAGTCGTGAGCAAGAACCAATTCAACACAGACTACATCAATGTTAACAATTGGATACCAGGCCTCAAAGCCTCAATCGACCACTCTCACAGCATCAATTTCGCATGTAGCATACGAGTTAGACATGCCTACCCGATTCGACTTGATTTGACCCTTTGGTCTTCACCTCATGGAAAACACATACGAAATTACTCAACGTCAAGCATAAGAACA
Organism: Fusarium citri; assembly: GCA_004367485.1. Taxonomy (NCBI): domain Eukaryota; kingdom Fungi; phylum Ascomycota; class Sordariomycetes; order Hypocreales; family Nectriaceae; genus Fusarium; species Fusarium citri. The sequence continues at coordinate 125,457 of QHHH01000072.1, forward strand.
TTGACACAAGCAGAGTACCAGACTCGGTGTACAGCCAGTCAATATCGATTGAACAATTCTAATTGCCGTCTACAAAGAACTTGACCTGTTCACACTCGACCCCGGAGCCAGTCGGCCTCAGTCTTCTCCTCAACATCCCGTCCCTGATCAGAACACCACGCCGAATACAACACAACGATACATACAACCACATATCCCGCACTTCACATGCTGCAACTCAATTAAATTGACAAGTATCTCGCCACAAAAAGGCCTCATCTTACATGGCGGTAATCCCACCATCATTCTGCAATCACCTCATTCTCATTCCGCGGCTGGCAACTCCCGGCACTTGCCCACGTAGGAAGATATCCCTGTGTGATATCTCATCCCGCAAACACATGCCAATTACAGTACATACAGCGCGAGGCCATGTAATAAGAGCATGCAGGAACGTTCATACCCCGGACACCGGTGAGGCCTTATCTGACAGAGCATGCCATACAACGAAACTTGGCATCATGAGATAGCCTCGTGGCTGCTTCAGAATAATTGATCGATTCCCCCGCGAATACCGGTCTGTGGTTTTGACAGCCTTGGACCATGCTGGGCGAATGAGCATCCGCCACAACGCGCTGGCCACTAATTGAGCCAGGGCCTCTGTTCACATGAACTTGGAAGACTCCAACATGAATAAGAACAAGTTTTTCTCCTTCAGAGTAAAGAAGCAAGATTGCAGCAGCGGTGAGATTCACTTGCAGGTTGGAATAGCTGCAATGACGCTTCACTGACAAGCCCAACCAACATCTTGAGAAAGTACTCTGCAGTAGAGCGTCTCAGCCGTGGCTACAGGTACTCAATGTAGCGGCCGGTACTCTGAGGCTGACTTGCAGATCCCAATGCCATGTCATCCATGCTGGACACGGAATACCGACCACGTGCACTTGCCGAGGTGAATTGTTTCATGAAAGGAGTTCAGACGGGTTGACAAGCCCAGGTCACATTGAGGCTGCAGTAGTTGGTGCAAGGAGCAAGCGCTTGCTGTACCCGTGTGTGTCCTCCTCGCAGGAAGAAATTGCAACGCTTCAGAGTTACTACTCCGATAAGATTCGACAGAGATACAATCACTCGATTGTATGTATCCAGTCAGACGATGGACGCAATAACAGCAGCGCTATGAACAATTCCTACTCTCATGCATTGCATTGCCGAGCATCCCGAGGGCCCTTCTGGACTCATTCCACGGACGTTTCGCCTAATAAACGATATGAGTATCTGCATCGCTTGTCCTAGGCAAAGCCGACCATGTCCCGGGCAATGTCAGCCGCAGAACCGAACGGTGATGAGGCGCGCACGCGAAAGAGAGACCCTTGTCGCGATCGTCAGGAACGCGACACAGACACACTCCTCCGGACCCCATGTCCGGTGGCCGCGCTATAGCTGGTCTCACCAGTTTAGGTATAGCCAGGGCAGACACTCGACATTTGTTCGAAGAAGAAAGTTCAGGATTCAAGCCACAGTTGAAGAGTTTTTCGCTTGAGACATGATCAATTTGTGACAGACATTGTCTCCCTTGCCTTTGCCACGATTGAACCAATGCACAGTGACAATAGCAAAAGAAAAGAGAGGGCATCAGAGCAGAGTGAGTGGCTTTGAGAAGTTTTCTGACTTGCATCTGCTTTACTCTACCCTGTACTGTACAGTCGATGCTCACTGACAAGGAATCCCTTGCCCACTTCTTACATATCGACTGATCATCTCCCCTCCACGATGCATCGCAGCACATCATGATCCGGAGACATTCGGAGCCGCTGCAGACAAAGACAAGAACGCGGCGTGGGGCCGTTGTGTAAGAAGTCTTGTCTCGATGGATACAGTAAACTGGCTGAGTAACTAACGACATCCAACTGCTGAAAACTCTGATTTCGTCAGCGAGGTGGAGATACATGTGGATGTACTGTAGGAAATGCTGCGCGTTCCTGACATTCCCTCGATCCAATCGCATTAGACTTGATGCAATCCTCTTCCCATTCACAGTATTTCCACCGAACCGGCCTGTATGTTGAGGGCCTTGGTATTCAAGTTCAAATGCATCTCTATCTCTGGTAGAGTAACATTAACGCTTGACCGGCTGCAAACTCAGACATGTAAAGCTTAACTTACAGAAGTAAGATAGTAGTTAAGCCTTTCGGGGAACGAATACCCTGGTATTCCGCAAAACCATCGTGACGTGCATCTGACGGGCTACAGTACCTTGCATAGCGCGCAATAGATAGTGTTGTCCTTGGACGTCACCAACAATTGAGGCTCACTGTTCATATCCAGCAATTCGGGCTTGGTACTATAGCCCGTTTGTGAAGTTTCCCAGTTGAACTTTTGATGGGTGACATCGGTTAAGAAACTTGAGCGCATTAGAGTAGCGATGTAACCACACAAGAATTGAGGCCCAATTGAACTTGCCACCAGGAACAAAAAGTTAATCAGGCCAGATCAAATCGCGCAATTGGGATGACTGGTTACATTGAATATGCTGTTGAGAATCTTCTGTATGCAGGCTTCTCGAACAAGAATTGCAGACTTCTCAAAACAATAGACGGCGACTTCTCAAAGAAGCATCACGGAATTATGCTATTTATGAAAATAAAATTTCTAGCTGGAATGCAAGCCCCAAGCCGCAGCCGTGAAACATAAAACGGCCCGTTGTATCAATTGTTGATTTTTCGATCGATGGCTGAACTTTGTTGCCAACCAATTACACCAAAAACGCCGTTAGTTCAAAAGGATGAATTGGGCTTTCAATTCGTGGTGTCTGTGCTTTTCATCTCGATTTCTCATATCTACGTAAAGAGCATGCAGATATAGCGTTGCGATGCATTAGACGTACGGCACAGCACTCAATTGCGTTGATGTACAGTACAGTACTCTTTGACTCTGGGTCAAGACTACTGCAAGTCAGCATAAAAATGAGCTTCAAAATTGGAAAAGTTGATGTTAATCATGACGGCATCAGTGGATTGGAACGCTCTTGGATGATGCTTCATCTCCATCCACTTTGGGGCTCTAGTTAAGCTCGTTTCCTTGTTTGTAGAATGATCAACCACTGTTTGAGAATAGATGCCTTGCGACCGAGGCATCAAAGCGTAGGGGAGACGCTAACCAATAGCGTCGGATTGCGATTGTGAATTAGGAAGCCCTAGAACTTGAACTTTGCGGAGGGGGAGGGGAGGGTCGGATCCCAGAATTGAGTTTGTGCGGGCGTAGTAAGAAGATTGGGGGTTTTGAGATTGAGTCTGAGAGTGAGTCTGTGAGTATTGGGGTTTGAGTTGTTGACTTTATTCGTGATGATAGAGTCTTTTATTGGCGGAGAGAGTATATGGCAGATGATCGTCCAACTCAATAAACCTTCAACCAATTGCTACTGTACATTCAGAATAAGCTTCATTTGCTACAGTACCATTCTGTCTGTGACTGTCGGAACTAGATTAAAGAGAAACATACATGTCCGACACCGGACAAACGTCTGTCAAACTCAACCCATCCTCTCTTGAATCCCCAGTGACCTCTGCCGCGTGTCTGACAGCTCTCAACGAATATGCAAAGGCGCGAACTCAAATGCGCGCGAGTTCAACAAGACCAACGCCACAGTGATTTGCACATTAAAGCCTCACTGCGAGAGAAAGAAAAAAAGGTCCCCTGCAAGCGATCCAAACCGGCAGGTCTTAATCTAGACTCTGGCTTGATGATTGATTACTGTACACTTGTGAAGAAGCTTCAGTCGTAAAAACCCATGTCTTTCAAACCCATGTCAGAACACTCTGGCGGGACGGTTGGAAGCCTTCCGCGGGCACAACGGTCAGCCACCACGAGTCGGCTAATGCAGTCTTGTCTTTTCTTTGGGGACTCAGGGTCGTCGACTCGTGGTTGACCGCACCTTGGTCATGCTTTATGTGTTTTGTCGGTAAGTACGATAGTATCTGAGAGCGGTGATGTCTAACACGAGTATTGATGTTTCCAATTGACGATCACGATGCCCTCTCGATGTGTCGAATCTTTAGGGTCCTGTAGATCGACTGCAATGGGAAATGAGCAGTCATCGTTTAAGCTTTTCCTGTTCCCGGAGCACTGGTCGCCGGCGCAACTGCTAGTCACAAAAGTCTCTAGACCAGACTCTTGTTGGCGTTACTAACGACCCTTCCATCTTCTTCCTTCTTCCATGGGGGTGCCCGCTCCCCCGGCGCACCATCGGCGTCGCTTCCCTTCCGCTGGGAAGCTTGGACTGCGGCCGCTATGCCATGAAGGGTAAACCTGCCCCGGTCTGCAAGAGACAAAGATTCATCAATGCAAGGAAATAATCTGAGTGGCAGGCAGGGTACTGTAGACAGTAGTATCTCGATGGGTGTGTGTCATTCCATCTTGGACGCATTCAAGGGTCTTCACCCGGTGGAGTAAGGGTAAAGGATAAAAAAAAAACAATTCTAACGGGTTTGAACAGAAACTGTTCACCAAAAAAGAAAAGAAATTCTGACTTGTGCAGCGGAAACGGATGCTTCCGTTTGTTCGCTTTGACAGAGTGGATTCGACTCATGAGAGCGGTCAAAACGTGAGAGAGGCTGGAGAAAGCGGACGGGGAGGACGGGAAGAGGCCCCTAACCTAGTTGTCGTCTCGTGGAAACAAGTCCAAGCATTTTTCTTTTTTGTTTTTGACAAAAGGGAAGTGATCGACAACAACAGAGCTTCGACGTAATATTGCAGAACATCTCAACAAGTAATTCAGCTACAGCTGCCATGGAAAAAGGGTTTACTTTTTGGGACTGGGACTGGGACTGGAAAACAATAGAGTTGTGCCGTCAGCGGCTTTCAATTCAAACGGCTTTTTTCCCCAATCTGGGTTATCTCATTGGTGGCGCAGAGAAGACATCCATCTCAAGCACACCTTCGGAGTGTCTTCCGAAAAGCAAAAGCACGAGCATTTTACAAGCGAGAGTCTAGAGTTTGAGATATCGGTAAAAAAGGGATACCGCCTTAAACTTCAAGGCGGTATCCTGAACAATGGACTTGTAAGGTCAATCCGGGGACAAGGGTAAGAAAACGAGGCCGACCCAGACGAGCGGTAGGTGCCAGATACGATGGGACGGGATCAAAAAGTCATGTGCAAGGCTCATTTGTATACGTACCCCCTGCTGACTCCTCTTTCGCCCAAGGCCCCAACTCCCAAGCTTTTTGTTGTTACCTTTACCCATGTCACCGGGCATCTCGCCTGTGAGAGGCGAGGTCCTGGCGATGGATGGATCTTGTCTGTGAGTCAAATGACTGTGACTGTGACTGCAACTGCAAACGAGAGGAGAAATGATCCAAACGAGAGGAGTAACGAATGCAAAAAGGGATTTCGCTTGCAGTCACATTATCACAAATTCCTGCAACGGAAAAAAAGACTGGGATCGGCAATAATGATGAGGTCAAGACAGAGAAAAAACAAAAACAGTAACTTGGAGAACATAAACCGCTGATCTTTGCATCCAATGGCAATAAGCTACCCTTCCAACTTTCCATGTGAAAAAAGAAGCTGGGGTATGGTTCTGAGTCTCTGACTGGAATGCAAACACCTCTAGGTCTTTTCCCATTTGGGGAGTTACACACAACGGTTTTTTTGCCAACGTTGGATAAAATGGCGGAAGCATAAATAAATTAGTTCAAGTTGCATAAAAAGACGACATCGTGATTTCATCGAAAAGTTGAATCATCATCGATGAATCCCATTTCATGGAGGATCCCTGTTGCTACTGCGCCCTCGATCTAGACTATGGCTCTCATATCGTTCGTCTGTTTTTGTTATTACATACTGTTTGAGATAAACTCTACTCAGTCTCTTTACTGTATGCTTCCGTTCAATAAGAAAGCCATTGTTTCAAAAAAAAAAAAACAAACACTGGTTGCCGTCTTGTCGATCATCGTAGTTTCAATTGGATCTGAGCCACAAACAATTGTGTTATGCACGGGCTTTTGTTTCCCTTACTTCCAACACGGCCAGCCATCTTCAGGGCCTCACCAATTGGCGGAATTCACGGCCCCACTTCCCAGAAGCCCTGAAAGCCCTCTGTACTGTAAAAGTGCGCTGTAAGCATCCGCTGGAGGTATCACGACAGAACCAAGGACCATCAGCCTATGATTGTGTCTCTACAAGCTTTCTCCTCATCACCTTATTCCCACGTCACGCCTGCATATCCTTGTCGCGAACAAATTAACATTCAGGCGCCAGAAGAGACAGAGAGAGAGACAACAGAACACAGCAGGGCAGCAACCATTGTCTCCCGCCTTGATGACCCAAACCTTGAACGTCAGCCAACCCTTTATCCCTGCATCCACGAACGAGGTATAACGCAGCTTTTCTATACCTCTTCGTACAGCATGTTGAGAACGCAACAGTAAAGTAGAATCATTCCATCACCGCTTGGAAATCATTGTGCAGAATGAACAAGAGGAGTAAAAAAGCCAAAAGCCACCCTCACCGGTCATCTTCCCCAACCTAAATCCACAGTGTAGCATCACCAGACCCTACATGTAGAAAGTTATACTTGGTAACATCCAATGATAAGGTACAACACCACGATAATAACCTTGGCTGTATCCGTAAGGTAGTCGCGGTTCAGTACAGTACAGTAACAACGTCAGCTGTGCAGTTGCAGTTCCTCCTCATGTAGTTGCGCCCAATCCTCGGTTCAATAACACGTGGACGACCGAGCGCTTGTTCTCTCAAGATACAACTTGATAACTTGCTGTGTGCTCTTCTGCCGCGCGATGAACCCTGCCCAGCCGCCGATTGTCAATCGTGCCATGCCAACACCACACCACCTTGTGATATTTACTATGAACATGCCCCGCTACTTGGAGCTTCTACTTTCTCTCAAACGTGCCGTCTCAATTGTATTGATCTGATATCCTACCAACTTTGAATCCACCGTCGTCATTGAATCTTTTCCTTCATCATCACCACTCTCTGTCGCTTGTTACGAGTCACACCCGCCTCACGAGGTCACAACCAACCAGCACCGTTGAAAGGCGGGCCAAAGTCTAAAAAAGCAACCAGCAACGGGGGACTTTGTTTTTCTTGAGTCGAACTTCTATTGGGTCCCTAGGTCCAAAAGTCAACAAGAAGAAAAAAAACAAGAGTCAGCCATCCCACTAGCTTCACAGTCTGCCGGACACAGCCCACTTTCAGAGAGAGAAGACAGCGAGAGAAGAAAACTCCACTGCCGAAACCGTTTCCTCGTTGACTCCCACCCAACCTAGTGGGGTCTCTAGGTCACTTTTTTTTCCCTTAGACTCAGAAGGAAAAAGTTGCAAGCAGAAACCAGAGCCCAGCGTCCAAGCCCAGGTCTTGGAAGGACCAGGACCCGCCCCGCGCTCGCACCTGCCACCCCTGTTCCCATAGCCCACCCACCAGCAACACAACTTTCCGCTTCCATTAGCCATTCCTTCCCAGAATCCCACCCCGGTCTCAGTTCCCTTAGTCTTGGAGGGAAAGCAGAAGTCAACCCCCGGTCCCCGGATCCGCCGCCACTTGGCCCGACAGCAACAGCGACAGCGCAAAGAGTACGTACTCTTTTTACAAGGAAAACCCCACTAAACCCTCCTTGGGCTGCGGTCACCACAGGCTGGGCTGTCTGTCTCTCTTAGACTATCATCCCGAGGCATCCCTCCAACTTCTTGTTTTCCTCTTTCTCTTCCCACCTTTTCCCTTCCCAAAACAAAAACAACAACATAATATAGCGATCCTGGAGAAATCATAGTCGACCGCTCGCTTTTTCGACGTCTCCCTATCCATCACGGCCTCGACCGTAAAGGCCGACATCATGTCGCCCAAGCTCAAGCCGCTGCTTCTGCCGCAGATGGTGGAGGATCGCCGCAAGTGGGAAGTACAACAAGTTAGCCCCGAGACAGACCTCTCATACGTCTACTACACAACAAATTCGTCCTCATCCGATGTTGCTTCACCACTCACTCCGACTTTCTCTTCTGGAAAGGGTCACTTCCGCATGTCCAGCTCGACGTCTTCTCTCGATCTGCCACCGCAATTGAACGAAAGTCCCGTTTCTCCTACGCCATCGGTCCACACAAAACCACCAATGCGATCATTGCCCGATGTTCAAGAAGAGCCTTTGGAACCCGAACACAACAACCACGACGACGATGCCGACCGTAAAAGTCTTGCTCCTTCGGACCAGTTTAGTCTCTATGACTGCTTGTGTATGTCTTGTTCGTCTGGTCAGGCCGTCATATCTTCCCGCAAGGATGCGTGTTTGGCCTGTCACCTTCGTAATCGTGGAGTTACTAACCCAGCCTCTTCCCGTGTAGGCGACAACCAATGTGAGCCCCGAAATAGTTCCGAGGATATCATGTTTGACGGCAACATTGTTGGCGACTACGATATCGACTACGACATGGGTTTCTTGAGTGACGGTGACATGCCCATGGACGAGCGCTCCCGCAAGAAGAGATCAGGTAGCGAGTCACCCTTTGCCGGCCTCACATCACGCATCGGTGCCCGCTTCCCCAACATGTCTATCTGGAAACCAAACGGCCGTCGAGGCAACCCGATGATGTCGCCCAGCACCGAACTCAGCTTGGAAAGTGTTGTACTGTCTGGAGGTCCTTCAAGTCGGTCATCGTCTATGTCTGCGCCCAGCCGACCTGGTCAGGAGCGCGCGATGGAAAACACTGGACTCCCTACTCCTGCAGTATCTTACTATGGAAGCACCGAGAGTATCAACCTACCCGCGCCTATCGACATCGAAAAGGCGCAAGCTCTGGTCGAGCGATCCGACCTTGAGCGAGAGCGAGGCATGGCCACAACACCTCTATTACCTCCATTAATGACCAGCCCTCTCTGTGGACCCCCACCAGAGTCTCCTCTCCAATCACCAACCATCGCACCACCCTCTTCGACTACCGAAGTCCCTTCGCCAGTCCCTTCTGCGACACAGTTCCCTCGACCATCTCTAAGCACCAAGCCTTCAGTATCATCCTTCCGCTTTGGTTCCAACAGTCCCGAGGTTCCACTTCCCCTCCCATCGATCCTGCAGGAGCACGACGAGTGGTCTGATCGTCTTGGTCATGCCAACTTCACCATCACCCCGCAGCCTTATCAACCCGAGTCCGTAAACATGGAGACCCTCCATCAGCTGCGCAACGACTGGGACGCTGCACGATGCAACTACACCAAGCACCTTGTACGCACAGGAGAGAACTATGGCGAGACCAGCAAGATCTATGCTCTTACCGAGGCCAAATGGACCGACATCGAAAAGCGATGGAGGACAACCCACGATGGACTCATGACCCAGATCGTGGAAGCTACCAGCTCTGCTCCCGGTTCAACAAGTGGTTCACGAAGCCGCAGCCGCGGTCGTGGACGAGCACGAGCCAACAGTGGCGGTTCCATGCTTGGTCGACCCCCTCCCCTGGATGATGTCTTTGCTGGTATGCAATGGAAGCGCCTCGAGGATGGACTGCCCAGCGCTATTCCCCGGCTGGTGGATGCGGATGGCAAGTTCCCCGCCCGAGGCGACGAGGACATTGTAGGACCTATGCAACGGGACGAGGTGATGCTACGGACGCACAGCGAGGAGCGCAAGGGAGCACGATTCTGGAAGAGCCTCGCAGGCAAAGTTGGCCTGCGAAAGTAATTCCTTCTCGACCGATTTAACGATCAACTTAATGACCTACGACATGACGACTAGACCACACTAGAAGTCATTGATGAGCCAGCTATCATGGGGTTGCTTGGCGTTTTATCTTCTTTCATGTCTTTTTTTTTTTTTTTTGCAACAACATTTTTTTACAGAGATACCCCGACTCATGTCATTCCTTTTCATTTTTTTGGGACATTGAACCCGATATAGCCACGACGGCATACCAACCACATACCTTCGGTCTTATGGAGACCTGCACATATTGTTTATTGTTTAGACATGTACATAATTGGAAAGTACGGGGCGTTGAACAGAGGAACACCTGGATAACGAAAAAGCGAGAGAGAAAAGTTTAGAACGGGAAACTTGGGTACCAACAAAACAGTGCGCAGAGCCAGCGCTGGAGTTTTGATTTCACTTTTTTCATTGTTTCCTGTGCACGACATTGCACAAACACACACAAACATTTATCCCCGGGCAGAGGAAGAAGCAAGGGAACATGTGCACAAAGTGTGCTTTTTGGCGTTCTGGATTGGGTGGTGGATGAGGGGACGATATTAATGGCTGTCGACATTGGACAGCTTCTCCGGCCTTGCAGTGTTCAAGGTGACGAGGAGAATTAAGAAGATGATTTAAAATAATAAAAAAATATCTAAAATACCTACTGTTTCTCATGACTGTGACTGTACTTTGACGATAACTATGAAGGAGGTTGATGGTGACTACGAGGTAGGTTGACAGCCATGCCGTGAAAGGCCCCTTGAAGTAAAAAAAAAAAGACGTGATCCCAAACACGGTTCACCCAAGCGAAGCGAAGCACGATAACCTATCAACGCAGTTTCGTTTCCTTTTTGGTGACACCCTCACGCGGGCCACGACGCGACCCTCCATTATAAACTAGGCACCCCCTCTTTCCTTGGTTGCTATGGCCCCCCTCATTTTGGACACGAGAAGTGTGAGTGTTTGTATTTGTGGGGGTTGGGTCTGTATGTATGGATATTGGTGGTGTTTTTAAATGTGTGTGTATGGTGTCTTGCTTGTATATGTTTGTGGAGGCAGATGTTTTGGTTTGGATACAGGGGAGGGGAGGGGAGGAGAGGAGAGGTTGGCATACAGGCTTGCGCCATGGCTTATGTTTCGTTTCAAAACAAGAAGGGGGGAAAGATGAGCCGTGGTTTTGACAGCAGCATCTGATGTTTCACTTGTAATGCGGGTTGCCGTTTATGAGGGTTTTATTTACACTTTTTTGCTCTGTGTGTTTGTAATCAGCGTGTGTGTTGGTTGGTGGAAATGTGAGATGTGCGGGCGAGACGGGTAGATGCATTGATCGGAAACTGAATGCTTTATTTAGATGCGAGGTTGTGGAGGGGATGTAGGAGGTGAGGTTGTGTTAGAGGGGAAGTGAGGGAGAGGTACTGGGGAGGTTGGAGTGACGTCTGACGTGTGGGGGTGGGACGGGGAATCCTTGTGAGTGCAGCTTTGCATTTGACATCCTGGACTTATTTGTCTCTGTTTGAGTGTAAGTGAGCAAGACATTATGAGTTGACAAAGATCAGTAGAGAGTGGGGAGCAAGTGAGACTATTGTGAGTATTGGACTGGACTGATGGATCTGTATTTCGGGATCTTGCTTGAGAAGGATGAATTATTGTTGATATTGGGGTGGTGAGGCTTGAATGGCAGGTGGTTGGTTGCTTCAGCCACCCGTCAAGTTCGGAAGCAAGGAGGATGGGATTTTGCTACAACCAAGTTCTCAATGAATAGCAGGCCTTGACCATGGGTTATCTGAAACCGAGCCAGCGCCATGAAATGACGGTAAAACGTGACTGGATATGACTGAATATATGGCAGGTTGGGAATACTGAGACCTTTGTTACTGCTGGAGGTCTACTGATATAGACGGCTCGTAATGTGGCTACCTATTCATACTGAGATGATAGCTCATCTTGAACAGCAGAGACTGGGCTTTGGGATTTGTCTTGTCATATTTCGAAATATGGACGTTGTACAGATATAACCAACACTTCAACGGACACCACTAAGACCAAGACTCACTTTGCACGTTGGGACATCTGGGGGAAGGAATGCACTGATCATAAAAACGACCGCTTGACGTTCCTTTCTCAATATGCTCAAGCTCTGTGATCTTGCTCCATATAAACCCTTACCAACATCCCCATAGATCCATCTCAGCCAACAACCGGCGGATCCCAAGATGTTTCTCGACGATTGTGATCAACGAAATATATCCTCCCGCTCTTCTCTTCTTGTCTTATCTCCCAGCCGGAAGGCAAATTACCCCCATGATGCCAAATGGTCTTTAAAACCTCGATACTCATATCAATACCTCTTGCATATCCATCAGGTGTTGGATCTCTTGTCTCAACATAGCCCTTACTCGTCATTCCCGGATTGATGAAACCATTAAGGATTTCAAGCACCTGGTACGAACTTTCGGGCGTGACATGGAGGAGGCCGTCATAGTGAACATGTTCCACCATAACCTGGCCATCGTCATGAGGCTCATATGGCGCTGGCCCTTCGCCCTCCCATGGCAGTCGTCGAGACCATTCATTGTCTGGGTCGATGGCACTTGTTTCTGAACTTGGTACTAGCACGGGTTTATCAGCCAAATAGCGCAGAAACGAATGAAATGTATCTGACAGTCTTACAACCGAGTATGACAACCTGGAACCTAGCATCGCCTTGATCCAAAGCATTATTGACGCGGAGCTCTAGCGACGCACTGGCACCTTTCCCTGCCGTCTTTGCTCCTTTCTGTATCAGAGCAGCTATGATGAGCTCAAGGTTCTTTCGGAAAGTGGCGGTCTCCCTGGAACCTAGCTCCCTGATTGCCCGTGGAGGCGGGTTATCCATACGATGTACAGCAAGCCCCAAGGCCGTCATGCCATGCTCACTTAGAGCTCCTATGTCAATATCTGCGCCCAATTCAAGGAGGATCTCGACGCATGCTATGTTTCCAAGGGCACTGACAAGATGCAGGGCGGTTCCTTTTATGACATTTACCCCTTCGTTAATCTTGTCTGGGAACAACTGGATGATGTACCTTAGCATCGCAGCCTGCGTGGAGATGGTGCCAGTGTCGGACAAAGGTGGTTTTGACATTAAGAGATGAGTTATGAGCGAATCTCCAGTTTGTGAGTCGGCGATGAATGAGGGCTTGCCATATTTCTGCACGAGGTACTCTAGGCGGTCAAACCCCAAGTTCATTTTGTATATCACCATAGCATTCGCCAACTTGGCAAATGCTGTAAGGCCATTCTTCTCATCTGGTCCCAATAGTCGATTCATGTCAGCGCCGACAGCCATCATTTCCATGACTGTTCTAGCCCCATTCAAGGTAGGATTTAGCATCAGTGCCCAGGTGAAAGGAGTTGATCTGTCGCGCGATCGATCATAAATACTGGCTCCCCTCCTGAGCAATTCTTCGCAATATCCGGGCCATTCTTGTGTAACAGCTGACTGAAGAGCCCCTCGACCTACCTCGTCTTTCAGTTGAAGAAGCTCCGGGTACTCCTCCACGAGAATCAGAAAAATATGGCGCGAGTCAGAGTAGATAGCTCGCTGGAGTGCATTGTACCCGCCGAAGTTCTCTGGATTTGAAAGAACCGGCAACAGTTCCACTCTACCCTCTTTGAGATGTGTGATGAATAGCCTGAAAGCTGTGGTATCACCCGTGTAGATAGCATAGGACAGGGCCGTAGACTGTGGCTGGCCGTAACGAGCCCTTTGTATTGGGTCCGCTCCGTGCTTCAAAAGAAATGAGCAAGTCCTTTCTTTCGCTTGCTTGAAACTTGCTCGATGTAGATATCTTCTATCAAGCAATAGCCGACGATCTGTATCCATTGCTCTGAGGAGCAACCGCGTGTAATTTGCCGGCGTGATTCCTCGGAACGGCTCCTCTAGTAGAAGATCCATCTCTACTGGATGACTGCCTGCCGTAGGGACGCGGGTTTGTAGCTGTAAGATGTTTGGAGTATCTGCAATCCCTAGTGATTGATTCACAGAAGATGAATAGAATTGTACTGCTAATTGGAGCATCTTATAGTGGTTCAGGGAACAAAGTAAAGTCAGAAGAATGCAGTAGTCTGCTGGACTGATCTGAAATTGAGGCCGGGAATGTGATTTAAGTATTTCCCCCAAAAGAATTGGCCGGTTCTTGAACACTGCCCACATTAGCGGTATACCAGCCCCCAATGATATCCTGTCGCCCATTTCTCTCACAGTATCCAGGGCTACTTCACCCAAGCTTGCTCCGCGATCAAGGTAGCGTGGGAGAAGATCAGCCGCATAATGGTCGTCCATCATAGAAAGACAATGGGCTATACTGAGACCCTCAGTGCTGATATGGTCAACTTGGGCTCCATGGTCCAAAAGAAAGGTGGCAATCTCTGGGTTGTTGGCCCGCGTGGCATAAAATATCGGGGTCTCATTCCGAAGATTGGTGACGTTGATATCAACCTGGGCCTCGACCACTAGGTATATCACAAGATCTAGCCGTCCAAGTGCCGAGGCTACATGTAGGGCACGCTCTCCAACGATCTCGAGACCAGGTCGAGCCTCTACTTCAAGGTCAACAGCTGCATGATCAGCATAAATGGGATTCATGATTCTCTCGACATATGGCTCGATATGAACAATCTGTAGCTTTGATCGGCCCCAATACGTCTTTTGAGTCAAACTCCCTGCTATAGTCGCCAGTCCAGGGTCGGTAGTTTGTAAGCATGAGAGGTTTGAACAGAAGCCGGCACGAACAGCGTTGGTATTCCAGAGTCTCCTTGGCACAGATGTCTGAACACGACTTCCGGTAGATTCTTCCAGAGGACAGAACCAACACTGTGCATTGCCTTCGTGACACTGAGCGGCTAGAGCGAGCCACTCTATAGCAAGAGATTCGATCACAACTGTTCCCACACCGAGAAGGTATGACATCGCGATATTTATTGCTATATGGCCAAGCATCTGAAGTTCCGGCTGTGTCCATAATTGTGACCGATTACGGCGTTCTTCGGCTCGAACATAGCTACGTAGGGCCTTTTCACTGCCTCTGAAGTTCTCATCGATGTCGCGTGCAATAATTGGACTTACTCTTGCCTTCATATCATTACCTATTGCGAGAAGAGTTTGCAACATCTTTTTCTTGGAAGGCTGAGATCGATACATGTATGGATGGTGAATGACCTATAATGAGGTTAGAATAAGTCTCGAGCTGTCAAATACGTTTGAAGACCTACAATTAGTCCCGGTTCGGGCCGGGTTTCCCAATAAGAGGGATCATACACCGCCTTGATAGGGAGGCCTCTTAATCTACGTATCATCAGCCAGGGACAGCCACATATCATGTGAAAAGTACTTTCCCATACCCAGATGATCTGACAGTCCCTTGCTCCTTGAGTAAGGGCACAAGATTCATGATTGGCAGCCGCGCCGATGGCTGGCAAGAAAGAGAGAATGTGAACAAGAGAGCGAGTGGGAGTGGTGGCAGACTGTAACCCAGAAGCGATACAGCGTTCACTGCAAGACGTAGAGGGCTTTCGGGGTGATAATCAGGATATAGTTTGTGCAGCAGAATCACCTTGGATTTATCGTCAGGGGTCATGTAATAACGAATACGGGTTTCCAGGAAACTCCCACCCTGTGGAATCCACCCCGAGGGATACCAAATCGTTGCAATCACCATACCGAATGAGTAGGTGTCTACCAGCTGCCAATCGATGCTCCGTTCACCGAGGACCGCCTCTGGGGGCTGCCACACTGGTGTTCCTGTTGTAAACCTCGCTGATGCATACGTTGAGGCCGGGGCTGCACCACTAAAGTCTGAGATCTTTGCGACTACACCACGGGAAGGATGCTTGCACAGGATAATATTTCCGGGCTTGACATCGCCGTGGACGAGACCGAGGGAATGTAGAATGTGAAGACCAAGAGCAATATCGATTGTCAGGTTTGTCTTTCGCTCAATGGTTCCGTATGATCTTAGTTGCTGCATTGAATCGTCGAGAGTATCTAAACTATAATTATTTGCTTGATCCTGAAAAGCGATAGTATGTGTACTTACTGTAGGTCGCAAGCTCCAGGCCAAGTGTGGGAACGAGGCTATTGCCATCGCCATCCCAGCCGACAAATAATAGCCTGCAAATATTCTCATGTTTTCGCAATTCTGGGTGACAAAATACTCGCAGCTCTTGGAGCAGCCACGCATGTATCCTTTCAGTGCCTTCCTGATCGGCGCCACTCGTAGTTTGGGGCGCCTGATGATATCTCTTACAAGCAACTAACGTTCCTGCCACCAAACTAGGTTAGTAACGTTGATGCAGCTAGTTGCGGCACTTGTTGCTTGAGTAGGTAGTAAAGGAATAGATCACCAACCTGCTGGACAGTCTGGTGATACGTCTTTCTCCATTCGTAGCACTGATACGTTGCTCGAAGTTCCATGACCCAAGAAAACCGACTGAGGCACTTCGCCCCCTGCAACTGAGCCAGTCAGGCCTACTGGCAGGTCATAGTGAGGTATTTTAAATTGGATGGCCAGAACGAAGAATGAGAAGACGTCTGGTATAATTCTCTCATCGAAGAGAGAATTTTGTTCTCCTAGCGTAAGATCTGCAAAGGACGTCACAAGGGCAGGATCTTCATCACTTGGATCACCACGGACGATAGAAGATAGTTCAGGCATCTCGGTCAACCCGGCACCTGGATGATTGAGGGAAAACACTGATGATTTCAGTTTCGGAAGCGAAAACTTTCAGGGCGAGAGGTGTTAGGTCTGGCATCAGCCAAGACGAGGCTGCCATTTGAGCGGGGTCTGAAACACTTACACAACATATAAGCAGCCACAGTTTCTAATCATGAAGCTTCCTGTCAACCTTTCTCGCACTTAAATGAGACCATAACCACGGCGAAGTTCTGGATCATCCAAAACTGATGCACAGTACCTACTCTACGCGATGGATCCAGCAAGTGCCGTTCTCAGTGCCGTGAGCTTACTTGCAGCCTTCAGAGGAGCAGTCGATAGCTATGGATTGTTGACAGACATCCTCGCCTCGGAACCTGGTCTAAACTACCAGGCTCTACTGTACAACATCGAGCAGATCATACTCCAGACTTGGGGCGAAAGAATGAAGATTGCCGATACAACAGAGTGTCTCATAAACAACGAGCCGCCTCTCATCCAAGACGCTGTTGGGAGGAGCATGGCCGAGATCGCCACTACTCTTGATTCAGCGGGCGAATGGGTCTCTAAGAAGTACTCGATCGACCCCCCCCCGATCCAAACCAGACACAAATGAGTACCGCGACCAATGACTTCAATATCAACAGCCCATGGATCGCGAAACTGAAGGAACAGCGACACAAGTTGAGACACTTGCAACGATTCAGCTGGGTTGCGAAAGATAAGAAGAAATTTGAGGAAATCAACCAGAAACTCGCAACTCTAAACCAGAAGCTCCATCATCTTGTGGGCGCCTGCGATGAGACGAGGCTAGTGACGGCTATCAGCGACAAGTTGGATTCGCGTTTGTCTCTCGCAACTCTATCGAGCGGAAGCAACCAAGCATCATCCACGCTGCTCGGCCTGGTCAGTCGTCTTCAATCAATCCAGGAGGAGGAAGTTGAGGCAGCATCAGCTCGAGTCAAGAGTATCCCCGCAGAATGTATTCAGCATCTAGACACTGAAAACCAGAGAAAGGATGTCCAACGAACACTCGCCAGCTATCAATCGACTACTTCATTACCCGAGACAGTCCTCCTCGAGTGGAAATACATCGAAGCATGGAATAAGGACCAGTCACAACTCATCAAACGGATCCGAGCCTTGGGTGCTCTTTTGAGTACCGGAAATGCCCAGAATTTCCACAGGCTTGACTGCCTAGGTATCTTTGACGATTCAGATCACGAGAAACAGTTTAATGGATCACGACGTATTGCGCTGGTCTATAAACTCCCGCGATCCCGCATGCTTCCACAGAAACCTCCGAGTCTACTGGATATTCTCAAACTCGCAAAAAAGAACCGAACTCGCCCGCCATTAGGACAAAGATTTGAGCTCGCTTACCAACTTACCTCTGCAATATCTCTGTTTCATGCAGCAAAGTGGATTCACAAATCCTTCAGCAGCGACTGCGTTGTGTTCCCAGGTGAAGCAAATTCCATCACGGACCCAGCTATCGTCGGATTCCAGTACAGCCGTCCAGCAAATGATGAATCTCTTGAGAATAGGTCAGGACTTGTTCGTTCCGAGCTCCAGTTATACATCCATCCCAGCGTTGAGTCCGGTTGGACCAAAGCCAAAGAGATATACAGCTTAGGTATCGTCCTCCTCGAAATCGCATACTGGAGGCCGATCTTTGAAGACAAGTATCGCAAGATGGCGGCGTTGGACGTAGCGATGGCTTTGAAAGGCGAGGTTTATGGTAAGTTTGGTCAGGACCTTGAAGGCACGGTGGGAGAAACTCTTATGAACGCTGTGCGATGGTGTCTATCTTGTCCTGATGATTATAGAGGGCCATATGCCGAGGCAGGGTTGTCGACCTTGTTTTTCCAGAATGTGGTAGAGCCACTGTCGACACTCAAGGCATGAAAAGGAAGTGGCTAGGTATATGAGGAATTGTAGCTGTGTCGCCGGGAAAGAGATACTCTGAACTTGACAGAAGAGCATGAGGGAAGCAACTGTTGATATGCAGATTGAAGCGCAGCACACGGAGAACATGACAATATGAGTGTAAGAAGATAAGCGCCTGGATTTAGGTAGACTCCGAGGCCTGAATTATGCTGATAACCCATCGGCGAGGTAGCAAGGCCACCAGCAAGGCAGAGACTACTGATTACCGATTCCAATCATCTTGCTTGGAAAGATCTTACTAGTAGAAGCTGTGGGAGGTATACTAGGGAGTCGGGCTGATTCTGGTTCATCTGACACCTACGCCCCAAGGAAGGAAACCCAACTAACACACCATAAAGCTCATCCTCTGACGAGACGGCCATTCCGACATCTTCCACAGAAGAAACCACGACTCCAAGCCCAACAACGTCCACAGCTACATCCACATCCAGCGCCCCGTGGAGCGAAGGGACTGTCGCTGCGGGCGAAACACAAAACTACCTTGGTCTCTGCAAATTCTCGTGCGCATACGGGTAATGCCCACCAGGGCCCTGTACATGCACAAGCCACGGCGATGGAAAGCCCTTACCTCCGGAGACAGGAACCCAAGGCTGTCCTCTTCCTGGTTCAAGCGAAGGATATCGTGGGTTGTGCTCTTTTGCTTGTAACCATGGGTATTGTCCGCCGGGAGCTTGCACCACTGAGTGCTAGTTGGATTGAGAACGAGAGTGCTGGATCTCTTCGATGCTCTAGATATGCACCTCCATCATCGGGTAATCACAAGTTTTGATATATACAAGCATGCTTTAGGATACAAGAAGTTACCCTTTGCATCTCTCAGGCCTCCATCAAGCTAGGCAACCTGAGATGAGGAATATGCATAACCGAGATATCAAGGAGATAACATTCCTTAGCAAAAAAGCGGCATCTGAAAACGCCTTGCCGAAATCCTTTCCTTAAACAGCAGCCTGCTTCAATAGCGCGCCACGAAGTCCAAGATGCAGGCTTATAAGTGGTTACACATTTGCGGCTGAGGACCCTGGTACAGGCTGAAAGAAAAGGCATAGATCAAAACATCAGCACTTAATCTTTCAGCATATCAAGTCACAGGAACCATGTTGCATTGGAGGGATTGACAGGGGAATAAAGAGAAAAGAGAGACTATTAAATGCCAAGAGGGGTATTTGTCTATCTGCCGTCTTGATTTCCCCCGCTTCTGCATTTTCGTGTAAGTCAAGATGGAGCCTCAACGTGTTTTGCAACACGCGAATACTATGCCTCAAGGTTTATCGCATCAGAGATCTGTTGCTAGAAAGCCTGTTGGGAAACCGTCTGTAGGTTCGCCGCAGGTTGTTTCGCTTCCACATCGGCCTGCACCCCAGCAGCAGCACTCACAGGGCGGGTATCCTCCTCATGTCCAACAGCAGCAGAGTCAGATACAGCAACAGCGCCCTCAGTCTTATCATCCTGGACAGCAGCTTCCTCCAGGATACCAGCAGAGTCCAATCCAAATCC
Organism: Fusarium citri; assembly: GCA_004367485.1. Classification (NCBI taxonomy): domain Eukaryota; kingdom Fungi; phylum Ascomycota; class Sordariomycetes; order Hypocreales; family Nectriaceae; genus Fusarium; species Fusarium citri. Next base: position 145,261 of record QHHH01000072.1, read on the forward strand.
AAAATGCTCAACCTGTCCTTCAGTCCACTCAGAGTGTGCAGCAACAGCAGGTGCAGCACCTTCCGCAACAACAAGTACAAACCCAGCATCATCAACCTCAGGCCCAGACGATCCAGCAGCAACGACCTCATCAACAAATACCCCAACAACTGAACCAACAACAACCACAGACGCCAATCCAGCATGTCCAGGGACAACCTCAACACCTACCACCTCCGCAACAGCTGCAATCACTGCCACAACAGCACGCCCAAGGGCAGCAACAGCAGCAAGTGCAAACCCAACATCCTCATCAAGCTCAACCCCAGGCGACCCAGCAACAAACGCATCAAGTATCGCAACAGCTAGCACAACAACAATCACATGTTCCGATCCAAAATGTTCAGTCCCAACCCCAACACCAATCACCCCTGCAGCAGTTGCAGGATTCACTGCTGCAACAGTACGAACAAGGGCAGGAACAACCTTACCAACAACACTCTCCAATACAACAACAGCAAATCTCGACACAGAATCAACACCCCCAACAGCAACCTTTCAGTCCGACAGGCTCAGCTCCAAACATCGCGCAGCAGGCAGCTCAGCCCACACCCCCAAACGTCCACCAAACACAAGCACCGCCAGCAAGCTCAACAACTCAACTCCAGCATGCCGGCCCTGGCCAAGCAAACATCAACCCATCCATCGCCGATCACGGAAGACCTGCCAGTGTTGTTGGTAGCAGCCCTAGTATTGCCACGCCTGCCACAACTGTCGCAAGCATTGCGTCGCCAAGTGTGGTGAGTACTCCAGTTTGGGATCCAAGTGCCGCTCCTCCGATCCAGCAAACTCCGACAGTCGATATCAGACGAACGTCTACCGGGCAGCCCAAACTCTGCAACCATTGTCGAAAAAGTGAGTGAGCTTGGCCACACTCTGAGTACATTGGCTTACCATCCTAGCAATCCCTCTCAACGTATCAGTATACACCTGCCTCATCTGCAGCACCGCACACATCACGACAAGCTTCTGTGTTTGGTGCTTCACCTCCAACGCCGTCAACACTTCTCACAGCCACGACAAGTCTTACTACGCGACCGAATCCGACCCTCGTGTCCAGCCGTCAGTGCAAGATGCCACAACGCACATGTGGACGATCCGAAAGAATGTCTCTGGAAGACTTTGGTATACACATAACACCACCGGGCTCAAGACGCACCTCAAACCTACGGCAGCGGCCATGTCTACGTTCTCGGGCCTGCCACCGGGCTGGGATGAGCGAAGAACACCCGATGGTCGGACGTTCTACTTCAACAAGAGAATAGGAACAAGCGCTTGGACGAAGCCAGCCAATTCTCTTCCCGACGGCTGGAAGGAGTTGAGAACGCCAGACGCCGTGCCATTTTATGTCAACGAACAACTTGGACTGTCAACGTGGGACCGACCAGGACAGCAGCCACGACAAACGAAGCAGGGCAATAAAGTGGTTGTCAGGCGGAGACCTGCACCAGGACAGCCAAATACCCCGCAGAATGTCGGCGACAATATTATTAATGCTACGATCAACGCAGCCAGACTCACTGGTCAAGGTGTTGAGTCCGCCAGCAGACAAGTCGGAAAGCTAGGCAAGAAGAAGAACTGGAGGAAGTTGGGAAGGATGCTGAATCAAGTCAATGGAGTCAACGGTAATAGTTCTGGAAGCGATGGCGAGTACAACGATTACAATGACGACGGTGGTTTCGGTTTCGGCGGTGACTCGGGCGGCTACCAAGATCAACAACAAGGGCAGGTCCAACAAAACTTCGACTTTCAGCAATCCTCCTCGGAGCAGGCCTTTGACTTTGGGGATAACCAACAGCAAGCGATGTTCCAGCAGCCTGCGTATGAGCAGCAGACAACGTTTGAGTATTCTGTGCAGTCAGGCTATGAGCAGTCTTCGTTCGACCAACAGCCCGGGCAGTTCAGCGTCACGACTGAGTTTTCTTACACGACCGAGCCACAGCCGTCGTTTGAACAACAAACCTTCGAGACGCAACAAGATCAATACGGTCAGCAAATATACGAGCAGCAACCTAGTATCCAGGATCAGCAACAACCCATGTTCGAGCCGACAATGACCCAGGAGTCTTTCACTGTGACTTCTCAGCCGGTTGAATCATTCGAGCCTGTTCCACCTCCCCAACAGCAGGATTGCATGCCGGCGCCTATACCACAAGAGCCATATATACAGCCAACACCTCAACTTGCATACCAAGCACCCGTACAACAGACATATCCTACCCAGCAATTCGTCTACGAGCCGGCTCAAGTTCAGATGCAACAGCAACAAGTCACCGTCTCATACCAAGTACCCACCTACACTTTCGAGCCTTCACCGACCGTCGTACCTCAGCCACAAACACCACAGGCTGTCCAACCAATATATATCCCAAATAACCAGCCTGAGATCATCACCAGCGATGCGCATCTGGTCGAAGTCCCCGGTACGCCTGACACAACAACTCTGATTCTAAACAGTGGATATGGTGGTAATGACATCCTCGCTGGCACCAGCTTGGCCGCTGAACAGAATGTTGTTGTGTCGCAACCACCGCAAGTCACCGTCGAGCAGACGCGGTCACCTATGGTGCAGACAACAGGTGGACCAGAGCCAGTGGTGGTTCAAGAGTATGGTACTGCGGGAAAGTCAGATGCGTTCGTGTCTGTCGATGCTGTAGTTATTGAGAATAGCTTTGCTACGACTGCGGCCAACAACTGCAAGGACTATATCTAGGGATTGAATGGTCGTTCTGTCTTTTCTTGATGACGGTATGATGTTTGGAGTATACGAGCTTGGATGTCCATCAACATGAATCGGAGTTCTTGGAACACGATAGCGTAGCAATGTCTTGATCTTTTTCTCATTATCATAATCCAATATACGAGAACGCTTGCTCTATCTGTACAATTTATCCAATTCCCTGTACCCAAACCTATTCCCCTCTATGCCATCTCATAACTATCGACCCGTTGACTATCACCTCGTTTAATCTTTCTCCTCAAATCTCTAAGCGTATTCTGCTCCTCCTCCTCCCCAATCCAAACAGGTTGGAAACTCTTCTGCCACAACCACCATCCACCACCCGTGATCAAAGTAACAGGGATCGCAATAACAAAATACATCCAAATCTCTTTCGATACAGTCCACTCACCAGTATCATCACTCACATTAAAAAAGCTCATACTGAACAGTGCAGATATAAACGTCGCAGGTAGGAATGTGAGTGTTACGAAAGCAATCGTCTTCATCGCTGCGCTGTCGGTTTGTGTCGCTTTGCCGATCTTAACTGCGATGCGAGAATCGTACTGCGCGACGCTGTGGAAGGCGAGTTGGACTTCGTTTAGGAGACGCTCTTTGTTGGCGGAGGCGCGATGGCGGAGACTGGAGAGGATGTGGTCGTACCACAGTAGCCGCTCTCCAACACGTCGGTATCCCGCATAGCGCGCTTTACTTCCTGCGCTCATTTCCTCTTGAAATGACTTGTGCTGTGCAATAATAGAAGCCACCGTCTTCTCCGCCACCTCCAACGTCTCAGAAACATGAATCGCATGTCTCGCGGTATCGTGCATGAAGCGATACTTAGGATTCGGCTTTTTACTGTTTTCTTCTGTTTCGATACCACGGACACGGTCGCGGACGGCCCAGACGCTGTTGTCTTGTAGGGTGGATAGTTGCTCCAACAGACTAAGGTAGAACCAGAATGGATCGTTGAGAGTCTCGTTATGCATAGAGGTAGGAAACATAGCTCTGAGACGGTGTTTGCCGGGAACTTCGAAGATGACGAGAGATGTTTTTTGGGATGAGGCGATCCAGCGGGTGAAGATGTTGAATTTATACCATTCGTGGGAGTTGGCGTGTAGTTGTTTGGCGAGGAAACGCGACCACGTATCTATCCCCATCAGCAAAACATCTCGCAGGGTATCTAGAGGACCACTTACTCAGAGACTCGATATCACCGTTCTCATCGCGAAACGTCTCACTTCCAAAGTATCCATTCGATCTCCGACTATAACTCGACCAGTAGAGCTCTGGCATGAGGAATTCATCTGTGAAGTACTGGCGACATGATGGACAGTCGCGAACTTTATCTGCGTCTGCGAAACTATTTCCCATGAGTACGCATTCATGAAAGGTGAATGAATGGCTTACATGACTGTGACATGAGAGTCTGGGCGTGAAGTCAACTCGGCAGAACGAGGATTCGTCGGTCCATCCCATTCATCGTTATCTATTCCTGTTAGCGTTGAAGATTAATGTTTGTCATGAACGGACCTTTATTCCAGGCCAAGACGCAGAAGTCACTGCAGTTTTGATGTGCTGGCATTTTGACAAGTGGAAGAATCGAGCGTCGTCGAGACTGCGCGTACTCGATAAACGGGCGTCTTCGAGAATTGGGTGTAGCGTCGCTTTTCAAATACACAGCATCAGAAAAGATCAGATCATATTCCAGGCAGAATATTCGAGGCAGTGCGAAAGCTGTGAAACATTGTTGGTGATAAACTCGACAGCTGAGCCTCAATTACGTGGGAACCAATCGGTTATCGTGAGGTTGCATGCATGCGCCCGGCTGGAGTGTAAGCGCCTACATGTGGGTAAGGCGTATCGCGCAGGCATCAATCTGCAGTAAAATAGAGATGCTATTTGATGAACGTCTGCAGTAATGGCGCTTTGTATTTTGGTGTTTGTAATTTATTATGCTGTGGTACTGCCACTAGTGCGTACCCTGGAGTTCAAGAAGAAATATTACCACCATAACACCGCTTGTAATAAAACGCTTCAATCGCTCATTTTCCCACGTATGCAGACGCCTTATGCATGTTTCTACCAAAAGGTTCCCATCATGTCGACCAGCAACCTCCCATCCAACCCGGCCATGAACTACTGAAGGAAATCATGCGATTAAGCGCAAAGTCGACAGGCTTGTCGGGGTCAACTTCGTAGTCCCTACAACCACGTCAGTATAAATACCATGGACCTCTAGGGTATTAGAACATACCAGATGATTCCCAGAAGCTCCATGTTTGTAGCAAACCAATTCTCAGAAACCTTTGCAACCTGGCGCTTCTCCCTCTTGGCACCAAAACCCGCTTCTCGGCGAACACGTCGCAGGAACCGCAGGTTGGGGATATCGATCGTTGGGACGGGGCAGTCTTGCATCTGTAGCTGTGTTAGTTGGGTTTGTTGCAGATAAGTATATGACTTACGATGATGTCTTCGGATGATGGTTGAGTTGGTGTCCTGGCTTGCGTCCGCGAGGTGGAAGGCATTTGTGAGAGCGCTGCAGTGAATCACAAAGGGTTCGTCGTAATACAATATTGTAGGGACTCTCAGAGTAGATAATGAGTAGATAATTTCGAGTCGGTAAAGATGTCTGACGATATTCTCAAAAGGATGTCTCGGGAGAAATTGTGAAAGGGATAGAAACAGATTGGAAGCCCCACGTTCATGATATGTCCATGAAGCCCTGCAGCGGCAGGAGGTATCAACATATTGACTGGACTGCCTCAAAGACGCGCCCGACTTGCTCGATGATATGGGATTTGGGAAGGAGCAACAGGATGAGACAACGAAGCAGGTTGTGTTTAATCCATCAACATTGCCTCCTTCTCCATTCATCTCAGCCATCCTTTTAGCCACGAACACTTCCTCCTTGACACGACAAAGCCAGCTTTTATTGATGGCTGTCCATCTTCTCCTATACTCACCAAAGTCCTGTCTCCAATCTCCGCATTTGTGATCAGCGCCGATACCCATGAGCAGCAAGTCTAGACCTGCAAGACCCGAGGAGTCGGTAGTGGAACGGCTATGTACAACGCCGATCATCACGTATCTCATTTCATCAACACCAAGAACACGATGAATTTGGTCTACAGGCGGACATAAATAGCTTCAACTACATGGCGTCATGATTGCACCCCAACGTGCATCACAGTCCAGTATCAATCACGGGCAATACACTCCGGAGCCGATCTTCATACAGTAGCCACGGCCGGCAGCATAACCGATCTCAGGTTAATAGATCTCGATAGATTTAGTAATCTTGATCAAAACAGTAAACAATCGTCATAAACTAAATAAGCTTTTCATCTCGCATTCGCATATGGAAAGAAAGACAATACCATCACCTGAACATCAACGTTGTTGATCAACCCCGCACGCCGCGGCGACTGAAGACAAACGGAGGCAGTCCGTCGCGGGAGAGCGACACAATAAATTACCTCTATCAGTGGCGATCCTATCAAAATACGCATCCTTGACAAATGGTATTCTGACTTTACCATCTGCATGTTATTGTGTTTACACGTGAACCTCGGAGTCACCTCCTGTGTTTATTACAGTTACACGATCGACAGAGCAGTGCAATGAGAGGTCAAAATGACAGTTGAGACGACGTCATTATATGCATGGGATTTAATAAAACCTGACTCGATTTCTTGATCGACGGTTAACTGGATTATGCACAAAAGTGAATCGGGGTTGTTGCACGTGGCATGGGGTTAGGTTGGGCGTGACCTCATGGGACATGGGTGGATCATATGCCAAAGAACATGAGTGCGACGATGATGCATTTGACAGGTAGACAGACATTCACATAGAGACACAAGAACAAAATATTGTAGTAATGTTAAACTTATGGTATTTCTGCCATTCAGTGTGGGTGCTATATGCCCGCCATCCATCCCATCCATCTCTGTCCTCCATCCACAAGGTGCTCACTCTAGGTTATCCAGGCGAACCATGCGCCTGCAAACGAATCCAACATGGGGTATCCCAAATGCAAGGTAACAATAATCATAATAAAAACAAACGCCCCGATGGTCCATACGGTGATAAAAGAATAGGTCTAAATGCGCTTTCCTGTGGAAATGCTATATGCTGATGCTGTCGGGGGGAGAGCGAAAGAGGTTGTACAGGTGTTGATGCGATGGGAGTCTTCTATAGTCGTTTCATGTGGACGTGTCGAGTTGATGGGTGATGGCGGGTAAATGCAGTCGTAGTCAAGAAGTAGGTGATATTGCGGTGAGGTAGGTTGGTTGGTGTTCCAAGGGTATCATGATAATAATGTCGTTGACCGCTTTCCGCGTTTACTTCTTGTGAGACTTGCCAGAACGCGAGTAGTTTCTTCGCACGCGTTCCCGTCCACGACGCTCCTCCTCATCGCTGCCAGAGCTGTGACGACGACGATCCTCCTCGTACCAGGCGCTCAGTGCCTTTCCGCCGAAAGTAAGATCTTCATCCTCGATGATGGTAGGCTGGACCCAGGTGTAGGCTGAAGGGTCGACTTCGCGGGCTGTGGGGTCGAGAGCCTGAAGATTGGGGACGTAGTAGTAGTAAGTTTCGGTTGAGTGAGCCATGATGTGTGTGGTTTGTGGTTTGTGGTTTGTATCTGGCAAGATTGTTCACGATATTTATTTGTGTGGTTGTTGTTTGTTTGTTGTTGTGGTCCCCGATTGGAATGTGGAATGGAGAGGCAAGTGGGCACTTCACAAAGGGATGTAAATGTGGATATGATTGGTTTGCAATAAGAGTCCAGCTCGTGAACAAAGAAATGCAAACGCTTGTTTTTGTTTGTTTGTGGTATGAAGAGAGAAGGGAAAAAAAGCCGGGGAAGGGGATTTCGGGGGGAAGGCTGATGGATATAGATACCGACAGTTCTAGTTAAATGGAGCCTCAGGTGAATCAAGGTGGAGTGTGCCAAGGTGTAAGGG
>QHHH01000073.1:0-123698 GCA_004367485.1 Fusarium citri
GTCCATCTCGCTTTTCGTTTCCCCAGACGCCTAAACTGAATGACAGAACATGGGACGAACTGGGCAAAGAATCTCGGGCTGCAAGGTTAGCGAACCTCTTTACATCTTGATTATTATTCTTTGGCTAATTCGTGCCAGAATTGCCGTTTAAGGTGAGCTACCTCATACGGGTAGCTTGGTCATAGCTAAAAATTGATCTGTTTTGTTAGACATCTGAAATGTATGTGTTTCCTTTCAATCGACGAATAACAGTTTGCTGATTAAGTCTCGACGCTAAAGGCGACGATGAAAAGCCGTGTGCTCAGTGCGTCAAGAAGAATCTCTATTGCGACAGAAGTCTCAAATTGCGATTTCGCCACAGCAGTCTCGGCTCGACGTAAGTTATGGTGATATTCTACAACACAACTTATCTACTAAGACAGCACAAGGACCAATGGGGGAAGATTAAAGTTCCCATCAGATCAACAGTGGACCAAGCTCTCGAACAAAAGGATTGAGTTTGTGGATCAGACGTTAGACACCGTTCGCTCGTCCAACTCACTCTCAGAGCCCGAAGCTGATCCCGGCACTTCGGAAAACCAGTCTGTGTCACTCCGGCGAATACAGGACACAGAATCTACGTCACCATGTATCGATGGTCAACGTGATACCGACGGTCTAGCTAGCCCGACTTACTCGCATACAGATAATGAACATCACGGTTCTAGTCATCTCAACCACGCCATTTCACCCTTTCACCAAACCCCTGATCAATTACCCGAGCTTCTGTTACCAGAATACACACCCATTGCAAGCGAGCAGAATGAGACTAGTTGGCATAACGATAGAAATATACGTCAAACCACTCAGAGTTCATATGGCGATAGGTATCGGCTAGACCTACCTAATTGCATACTTGATCGAAACGATGCAGAGTTGATTCGTCACTTCTTCTCCGGTTTCAGCGATGCTTTCGATCTTGGAGACCCAGATCGCCCGTTCTCTAGTTGGTTGGCATCTCGACTGTTACAATTCCCTGGATTCCTTGAGCCAATCCTAACAATCGCGTCAAGACATCTGGGTAAAGAGGAAACTAACACTTTCCTAAGCTCAGCGGCTGATACATTTTCTGACCACACAAAACATCTACCTAGTATTACAATTATTGACTTGAATATCCAAGAGACCCATTCTGTAAACAGCCTGCTATCGCGCTTTTTACATATTATGGAAGGTCAGTGTCTTGTCTTTTAATGTTTCTCTTATTCCCAAGTCTCACGAAACCCATACGAGAAGAACTGCGATACTAACGATCCTACGCGAACAGCTAGGAACTCGAGATCTACTCCCTCACTAGGTCATGACAATATGATGAACGAACTGGTAAACCCACTCGAACATGAGAACCTCCCAGAAGCCGCGTGGTGGGCGAATCTACGACTGGACATCTACTTATCAGTTGTCACTCAACTACCTTTTGCATCAAACCTAAATTCTGCGTATGCGGATAAAAAAGGTGTTCCTGTAGATGATAAAGAATGGGCAAACTTGATGCTTCTTCACCTGGCAGAAATTGCACGATACTGCTTTTCGGACAACAAATATGCTGATCGCTATTCTGCGTTGCTGGCAGATCTTAATACCTGGTCAAAGTCCAAATCAGACTCGTTCGATCCAATTTATACATGCAAGCACCCTGATGAACGGGTCCTTCCAGATGTCTGGGTGTACAATGAATCAGTGGCTGCTGGCTTGCAATACTATCATCTTGGTCGAATGCTTCTTATGTCCCACGATCCGCGTCTTCCCAAAATTGGACCTACAAGGAACAGAGCAATGAAACGAATAGAGGTACGCAAACACGGCGCTACTGGGAAATATTTCTCTAATATTGAGTAGCTCGAGATGAAGAACGATACCAAGATAATCTGCGCAATTGCCGAAGGCATGGGTGAAGCTAGTCCCACCTATCTGTATGTTATGTCATAACCCCGAAACGTTGGCGATTATGCTTATTTATGTCGAGGACTGCTTGCATGGCCATAGCATTGGTCGGAGATCTTTTCGACACGCGGGCGGAACAAGATACCCTCTTTCGCATTCTTACCAATGCGGCCGATCAATTGGGATGGCCAACTTCTAGCATGTATGGTGTAACTGACATACTTGTTCAAGACCTGAAAGCTAACTCTTCGTAGACGAGAAGGACTGAAAGAGTCATGGGGATGGCTCGAGCCAGGCTACGATTATTCCTGTTAAATAGCCTAGGTTAGAGTTTTCACTCAACATAAGCCAGGCTTTCTATATCAGTATCTAATAGTGCTATCGATTCCGGAGGATTGAGGAATTATTATTAAGCCATATCGTCATAAGCTGATCAGAGGAGAATAAGAACAAATGCAAATGAAGGATCCAGATCGTACCCTGGTCCCCGGTAGCCTGTAGGTATCCCTGGAGGCGTAGCACTAGACCCGATTCTAGTCAAAGCCAAAGCGAGCCAGTAACGGACGACAACAGTTTCGTGACAGATCCGGGGTCGTTGTTCCGGCGACAAGCGAGACATTCTTGTGGACCCCGGAACAAGCACACCAAAACAGGAAGTAACGCGAGTGACAGCATTTATCATTACCACCTATGGCTAAATATTATCCTTCAGATCCATAAAGGAAAATAACTCCGGCACAAAACAGGGTTAAATCTCCGTGACGGACTCTTAGACCTGATATCACAAAACATGGAGCTGACGGCAGTTAATGCGGGGAAATAGAGCCACTACCTTTTTGTATCGAGACTTTGCGCCATCTCGATTCTAGATCTTAGCCGCTACCCCATGATAACCCCAGCTTTCAAGGTGGTCCACCCCCAGAAAAACAAGGTTCTCCGGATGGTGAGGGATGTGGGCCAGCGAAACAACAAATGATCTTTGCATGAGTCGTTCGTTTGATTAGAATATATATAGAGCGCCAAGGTAGACTTGAGTGTTCCGACTTTTTTCTCTCTACAAGCTCATCTGTATCACAACATTCAACTCTATTTTTTTTATTTATTTGCCTCATTGACGTTCGGCAATATGTCTACGCATGACGATCGCAAGTCCTCAATTGAAGGTCATGGCTTGGAAAAGTCAACCTCTGCCAACATCGAACATGTTGAAAAGTCGCACGGCACAGTTGTCGAATTTGACGACTCCATCGAGGATACTAAGCCATCCAAGTCAGTCTGGCTTATCACATTTACCGTCGCCATGGGCGGGTTTTTGTTCGGTAGGTAATCTCCATTCTTTTCTTTTGGACTCTCCTAACTAGAACTATTAGGTTACGACACTGGTGTCATCTCAGCCGTTCTGGTCACTCTCGGCGACGATCTCGGCCACAATCTCGATTCTCACGAACAAGAACTCATCACTTCCATCACTTCTGGAGGCGCTCTTATTGGTGCTCTGATCGCTGGTCTCCCAGCTGACAAGTACGGTCGCAAGCTTGGAATCTACATTGGCTGTTTTCTCTTCCTCGTTGGATCTATTGTTCAGGCTGCTGCATTCAATCTTGCCACCATGACTGCTGGACGTCTTATAGTTGGATTCGGCGTCGGCTCAGCTGCCATGATCATTGTACGTACCAACCTCGGCTGGCAGTCGTCCTGAACTAATCTTGTTAGCCTCTCTACATTGGAGAGCTCGCCCCAGCCAAGTACCGCGGCCGTATGATTGCCTTCGATAACCTCAGCGTAACACTCGGTCAATTGGTTTCCTACGGTCTCGGAGCCGCGTTTACCGATGTTCCTCATGGCTGGAGATACATGATTGCCGTTGGCGGCATTCCTCCTATCATCCTCGCCGCCCTGCTTCCCGGATGCCCCGAATCGCCTCGACAACTCATAGCACACGGAAAGAGAGACGAAGCTGAGAAGTGTTTGCGACGGGTCTACCCCGCTGCTACTGAAGACCAGCTCAAATCCAAGCTTGATCGTCTTGTGTGGTCTTTTGAAGTCGAGTGTTCGGTTATGGCCAATAAGTCTCTCTGGTGGCAGTTCAAGCAACTCCACTGCGTGCCCTCCAATCTTCGGGCCCTGATTTCTGCTTGCACCATCATGGCTAGTAAGTTTCCAATCATGCTTGTCAGCTGAACTCATGTAGCTAATATTATGACAGTCTCTCAGCTTGGTGGTTTCAACACTCTTATGTACTACTCTGCGACCCTATTCTCTCTCGTCGGTTTCAACAAGCCCACCGCTGTTGCGATTGTTGTTGGTGCCACTAACTTCCTCTTCACGTTCGTTAACTTGGTCGTGATTGATAAAGCTGGACGCCGTATTATTCTACTAGTCACTGTACTTGGAATGGTAAGATGATTCTCAATTTTCAGTAAAACCAAGACACTAACATTTCTGCAGTCAATTAGCATGCTCATCGCCGCTATCGCGTTCCACTGGATTCCCATCTCCAAAGACCTTGTCCTCCAAGCTGATTCCGTCAACTGGGCAGGTATAGTTGTGCTTGTCACGATTATATTCTATGTTGCCTTTTTCGCTAGTGGTGTCGCCACAATCGGATGGGTTGGAACCGAGCTTCTACCTTTAGAAGTTAGGGCACTCGGCACAATGATGAACACGGTTACATGCTGGGGCTGCAACATTATCATTGCCTCTACCTTTCTCTCCATGATGAAGAGCATGACACCTAGCGGCGCCTTTGGCTTCTATGCTGGTATCTGCTTTTTTGGCTGGATCTTTGTCATTTTCTTTTACCCCGAGGTCAAAGGACTTCCACTTGAAGAGGTCAGGAAGGTTTTCGAAAATGGGTTTGATGTTAAGCTGGCCAAGCAGATGCAGCGTGATCTCAAGATTGGCAGCCAGGCTTCTGCGGCCATCAAGGCCTAAATATTCAATTCTGTGTGCCGTACGTCACAAGTATCTATATATTTTATGCTCTCTGTTAAGAGTGTTCTCAATACCTTACGTATTCTTATTTTTAAACTTTCTGGCACCTTCTTTATGTATCCTGTTCTAGGCAACTCTTTCCTCTTTCATACACGATGTTGTAGCAGAAGATTTAGTAAATAAAATACTTGTCTGGATGAACTATTTTCTCTACATCAATCTTCAATTGAATCATGTTATGAGCTAAGTAATAAAAGAATTCATGCTAAGATAGTAGCTTTAGCTGCATGTTTGAGAATGTAGATTATTTAATAAATAAAGTAGGTAGCCTGAATCAGTTGAATTTTAATAATAGAAATATGCCACAAGATCACAAGCCCATGCCTTCAAAGGAAATCCAGCAAAGTCAACGAGGGTAAACTTGTTTACCGTATCAACTGGTTAAGTTCGATAAAGTGGTTGAAACCATAATGAGAGGTGTTCGAACGTTAGTTTAGTCGGAATATTCACATCTGTGCTGATGAGATGCATCGCATTGACCCAGGGGGGCACCAGATGTCATGCACACCCTATGATCAACGTTCTTGCCGCGCTTTTATTGCGTCACTTCATGCATGAGTTTTCCCTTGATCATGTAACCATAGGGAACAAGTTGCCTTGTATGGCGGATCAACAATAACCTAAAACGACGAAGGCAGTATGTCTGAAATAGGTATTTCTCCCCCGCGTGCAGTCCTAAACTATGGGGAGATTTGGTAGACACACCAACAGCATGTAGGGAAGTTTTCGCCAGATCTGCAGCAGGGATTAAGACTTCAGATACGAGTTTAGTTCACCACACCAACTTGAGATACTTCGTGATAGGATGTCAGCTTAGCCTTTGTTCCTGTTTGGACTGGTGAGGAAATGTTCAGAGCTTGTGGGTCAGGTTCACGCGGGGTAAAATTATGGGGGCGGAGAAAGTTGCCAAATGCAGGAATCTCTGCATCTAAATTGCACCTAGCAGGCATGAGTCGATCTACCCTCATAAGTATTATTATGTATAAGGCATATTGTTGTCTCGGTCTGTTCATCTCTAAGATTGTTTAAAAACTACGTTGTCTTCTTTACCTTGCTTTATTAGCCTTCAGTTGAAAGCGGCTGTATCTTGGTCTCCTCAACGTCCTTTTTGCTTTTTACCATCTTGTTGAGATTGTCAACGATGTCAGCCTCAATGACACCCTTAGGCTCTGCGCCTTATGCTGCCGCAGTGGGCATTGCTCTAATTGTCTACTTTGTTCTCTATCCTTTTATCACCTACCTAAGGGACACTAAGGGTAAGTTATTTTGCCTCAAAAGTGAATGTCAAGCACATTCTTACTAACTCCATGCAGGTCTTCGACGCTTCCCTAACATGTCCCCGGTTTCTGGCATGTCTAGCCTTCCCTTTATGATCCTTGCTCATGGGGGCGCACGATCGACTCACCTCGCGAAATTACACAAGAAAATGCCTATCATCAGGACGGGGCCCAATGCATTGTCCTTCGCTGGCGGGCAAGCTATCAAAGACATCTATGGCCACGGAACTACCTGTATCAAGGATGGATCATATGTCGTAGGAGCTGGAACCCATTATCACCTAGCCGATGTTGTCGACAAAAGCGATCACGCCCGAAAGAGAAAGGTTCTGTCGTCTGCTTACGCACTTAAGAATCTCGAAGGTTGGGAGTACAAGGTTGCGGATAAGGTGCAGCGAATGATGGACCATTTTGACAAGGTCTGCACTGCTCCTTTGCCCAAGGGTGCCCAGTTTCCCGATATCAAGGACGTCAATCTTGACTTCCGGGCCTGGTCCAACTTTTTTTCTCTTGATGCTATTGTCGATATTGGCCTTTCAGAAAAGCTCGGTCTCCTTGATCGAGGTCACGACCTTGTGGAAGCGCAAGAGACATGCGGTCGTGTCTACGAAACTAATCTACGAGGATGCCTTTATCCCACAGCACGCAAGCAGTCTTATCTAATTTGGAGTTACGACTACTACAAGTTGCTCAATAAGATTTCCAACGTCATTCCTTTCTATCGGAAGATGTCCGAGTCAGCCAAAGGTTGGGATGATATCGTGTGGCGCCGAGCTCAACTCCGATTAGATAGATATCTGAAAGGGGAAAAGCTCGACGACTTCTTTCAAGCTCTAATGGAGGACCGGAACGGCAACCCTCATAACCTTGAATGGGGCGAAGTTGTTGCCGAGATCAATATCATGATGAACGCTGGAAGTGTCACAACAGCTATTGCTTTGGCCAACGTTCTTTATCAGTTACTACTGAACCCGAGATCAATGGATCTCCTGCGACAAGAACTCGATTCAGCCCTTGATCCCAGCGAGATGGTTGCCCCCTATGATAAGGTAAAGCACCTTCCCTATCTCCGCGCTTGCCTCGATGAGTCACTTCGGCTTTGGCCACCAACTCCTCAGGGTCTTGGTCGTCAGACACCTCCTGAAGGGTTAACCATTATGGGCCAGTATATCCCCGGCAATACAAGTGTCAGCGTATCTGCTCTGGTTGCGCATCGCGATGAGATGATATACCCTGAGGCGGAGAAATTTATTCCTGAACGATTCTTAGGCGAGAAGGGTAAGGATCTTCAATCCCACTTTATCACTTTCTCAGCCGGTGCTCGAGGGTGTATTGGGCGCAATATTTCTTATCTCGAGCAGGCTGTATGCCTTGCCTCCATAGTTCACCGGTACGACTTTGCCCTACCAGCAGGCTTTGAGATGAAGAGAGAGGAAACGATGAACCATATCCTGGGCCCTATGCCTGTCAAGGTGTGGCGAAGGAACTTTAGAGACCAAGATCCATAGTTTGATAATTATAAAACTAAGGTGTATTCTTGCAAAGAGATTAATATGCACTTTAACCAATACCTAATCGTGTACCTGACACTCCTTATACGTTATTATCAATTCAAGATCATACCAATAAAACTCTTCAGAATACTGTGACTGAGGAGCCGCCTATGTGGACTTTAAACACCAGCCGAGGCTGCCTGATCATAAGGTTTCCATCTTGAATTACATTTTTCGAGCACCATAACTCCGATGCTCACACGGGACCTTTTCATTTTTTCTTTTTCTCCCTGACCTTGCTCTAATATCAGGTTTCGGCTGGGCATAAAATGCGTTGCTTCCATCCGATTTTATTAAAGAGCAGGCGGTGACCTCCTTCCCAGTATCATTTAGTTCAGGAGACCTTCCAGATTAGTGACAACACAGCACAATTATACCTTCAAAAAGGCTAGAGAAGGAAGGGTATTTGACGGCTTTGCTTGCGAACGCGCTAAATGGGATGCAGTAAGGCCAGATAAACAGCAGCCAGCGTAAGGTATACATACTATTCTTGAGGCAGATCATCTTGAAACTTAAGCCCCCTCATTTTCTCATCCCACGACGTTGTCTGAAGTGTCTTCCACCAGACTCCTCATATATGATCGGTGGAAACTTGGACAAATATTAACAGGGGCTACGACATTTGACGATAACTGCACTTACGGTTTAACCTCGCCCTTAGTTATGAAACTGCCATAGCTCTGAACCCCCTTGGATATTATTGCCTCAACGTACTGTCTGGCGACAGCACTAGGTGCTCTCCCAATATCCAGGATTACTACATATAAAGCAGCCTTCTGCGGCGCAGAGTTTTCCGTCGTCGCGCCGAAGTGTGTACCCCTGCATGCACCAGGGTTAGGTACCATCAGAAAAGGTTCGTAAAGATATTTACACTTTCCACAGGGTATTATGGCTCCTTTGCCACACATAACCCTTTTTTTGCCCTGCCCTATAGATAAGGAATGGGCACCAGGTGCTAGGTACATCGATGATGACATCATCGTCAGATACACGCTTGCTTAGTTCATATGTGAACATCGGGAGGAAAAGCTTGGTGTTCTTGTAAGCTTCCCATGAGTCAAAGCCAGCGAGGCAATCCATACATTCAAGAATAGGTCCTGAAACCGGGCCTTCAGATCTGCGCAATACCATGTATCTGAACCTACAAGACTCAATCTTGCTGGACCGTTGTGGAGCGCTTCGCTTTTAGAGTTAGGTAAGGACTAGGGCGAAGCCTGCGGAATGTAAGCAAAGTAAAAAGATAAAGTGCTAGATGTTAAGCCTAATTAATAAATAATTATGAGGCTTGAGATATAAATTATAGATATTTAATTTATTATAAGGTTTCCTCTTTATCTCTTGATGGCAACCTCAGGTTACATCTACTTGATTATTTGCTAAAGCTTTTGCTTAGCTAGGCGAGGGCTGCTGACAACCGGAAGCAAGACCCGAAGCCTTCGGATATTCCCATTTACAGTTAGATCAAGTCGTCATCGGCCCCGAAGCGAGATATATCAATCGGGGTTGGGCTTGCTAGTACATTGTGGTAATCACAAGCAGGAAATGATCAATTACTGAGTTCTATCACCGAATTTCTTCCAATCCTAGCAAAATGTCACGATCGATTGCAAGGTCTTTACCTCGCCTGAAGCGTCACCCTAGTCTCTCGTCATGGCACAGCCTACTGCCGAAGCACGCCAATCGTTTATTTTCTACGACATGCTCGAGGCGCCTCATGGACACAACCGGATTCTCGGATACACAATTGACAGTACGCGAAGCCGTTAGTCAGCTCTGTTCAGCATTCCCCAACACATACTGGCAGGAGAGAGACCAAACTGAAAAGGATCCCCATGACTTTCATGCTGCCCTGGCCCAGGACGGATGGCTGGGTGTAGCTCTTCCTGAGGCACTTGGGGGGTCAGGGTTGGGCATTTCCGAGGCGACTATGATGATGCAAACTATTAGTGAGAGCGGTGCCGGTATGGCAGGCGCCCAAGCTATCCATGCAAATGTCTATGCCACCCAACCCTTAGCGAAATTTGGCACGAAAGAGCAGCTAGAGACAATTCCGAATATTATCCAAGGAAAGTGGCGGGTCTGTTTCGGAGTCACAGAACCCAACAGTGGTCTAGATACGCTGCGGTTGTCCACGACAGCTACTAAACAAGCTGACGGTTCATATCGTATCAGTGGTCAAAAGATCTGGATTACGTGTGCCCAAGTCGCGTCCAAGATGATCCTTCTGGCAAGGACAGCTCCATTGGACTCTAAGCGACCGAGCCAGGGACTATCGCTCTTCTATATCGATCTCAAACGCGACCAGCCGGGTCTAGATCTGCGAAAGATCAAGAAGATGGGAGGAAGAGCTGTTGACGCAAATGAGGTGTTCTTTGACAATTACAGAATTCCTGCTGAAAGTCTTATCGGAACAGAGGGCCAAGGATTTAAGATAATCCTTCATGGTATGAATGCTGAACGGTGTCTTCTCGCTGGAGAGGCTCTTGGACTGGGCTATGCAGCCTTAAAGAAGGCAGCTGAGTATGCTCGAGACCGCACAGTATTCCAACGGCCAATCGGCCAAAATCAAGCTATTGCACATCCATTGGCAGATGCGTATATGAAGCTTGAAGCTGCCAAACTGGTTACGTACCATGCTGCCAGGCTATATGACGACAGCAGCAACGAGGAACAATCATCCGATGATAAATTCAGCCAATCATCTGTTGGGGTGGCTTGCAACAGTGCCAAGTATATGGCAGCTGAGGCGGCTTTCTTGGCTTGTGAGCGAGCTGTTCTTACACATGGAGGAATGGGGTATGCGGCCGAGTATGATGTGGAGAGGTGGTTCAGGGAATGCCTTGTTCCGCGGATCGCTCCTGTAAGCCGGGAAATGATCCTGAACTATGTTAGTGAGAAGGTTCTTGAGCTTCCGCGTAGCTATTAGATGCCACTTCACCTAATGAGCTTAGCCCTCTTCTAATAGATCCTGTTAAAGCAGTCTAGGTCTTGATTGCCTTTGTAGCAGGCTATAGAACTTCCAAAACCCCAGGTCCCATTTTGATGCCGAAGAAGTACATTCTGATGACCCAGGCAACTCTGCAACCCCGTTGGCCCCCTTTGCCTGCAGTAAGGCCGCCCAACGATTGTCTTTTCCCTGTTACCGGCTGTCGTATCCGACTCCCGGGTTTTAAATCCGGGGTCTAAGATTATTAAAAAGCACCAATCGGACGACTTGCTGCCACCGAGGATTACCTTCAACTTGAACATTTTGAGGAAACATCGACCTCTAGCCCTACTAAATATGTATTTGAGATTGCATACCGCCTTTTGCCTTCGCAATGCACCTCAGGTCTTTTCGCGGTGTTTTCAAAGGCGTTCTGCAAGCACATCGAACTCGGATGTTGCTCAAAAGCTCCTGAACCAACTCGAAGGCCGTGTCACGACACGTCGACAAGTCTTAGACGGCAACCAGCTTCAGAAATTGAGTCTTACCCTCAATCGGCCTCACCTATATCCTGGGCTGGACATTTCTGAAACAGCCCCTGCTGATGGTACGGCCTTACCCCCAGGCTATCACCTGGTGTATTTCACACCAAATGGAACAGAACTTGAACTCGGGGCAGATGGAACTGATCGGAGTTTTAATGCCCCCAAGCCATTCACGCGGCGCATGTGGGCGGGTGGTCGTATGCAATGGGCCAAAGGCCGTCCTCTGCGAATTGGGGAGGAAGTCGAGGAGCGCACCTCTTTGCTTGCTGTAGAGCCAAAGAAAAGCCGAGACGGAACTGAAATGATTGTGGTAACTGTCAAGAAAGAGTTTTGGGGTAAGGAAGGGCTCTCTGTGGTCGATCAAAGGTATGTTATCTACTTGAAGGTTTGAATGGTGGCAGCACATGGTAACAAATATCAATAGGTCATGGATATTCCGCACCGAACTCCCAGATCCTTTGGACAAGCCTACTGTGCATACTCGCCTGATAACAGCACAAACAAACGTCGAAACTATGCAGGACTCATCGGTAGGTACGTGAACCAACTATCAGCTTCTTTGCTAAAAGAGTGCTTTATTCGTGGTTGAAGTCCTAACTAACAAATGCATGGCATTTCGTAGACTTTCCAGAGCGACATATGACGTGGTCCCCGATATCGCTGTTCCGCTTCTCGGCGTTGACGTTTAATGCACATAGAGTTCACTACGATCCCGCTTGGAGCCAAGGAGTTGAGAATCATCCAGGTCTTGTTGTGCATGGTCCACTCAATCTTATCAATATGCTCGACTATTGGCGTGACGTTCACGCTACGCATGGCGCAGAACCGAGTGAAGTCACATACAGAGCACTGTCACCTTTATACTCGGGCGACCGGTATTTTGTCAAGACTAGTTCTGGGGAGAATTCCGCGGGAGAAATGGAGATTGTGATTGGGACTGAGGACAAGTTGTGTATGAAGGGTGTCTTTTCGAAATAAGACATGGCCATAGAAGTGGCATGGAAATCCTTGTTCCGGATTGACAAATCAATTTACACTAAACGATATGGTTTTCCAGCGTCTCCCAATCTACTTGTTCAACACCTGTAAGAGACAGTGAGGGATTGTGATAAATCCAGTAAAGGTCGTCTTCGCCTTCGAGCACAATGTCGCCCAGGCCTTCCGCACCGGTCATTGCAGCGTCTTGATTCAGAAAGGCACTATTGTCTGCTATAGTATGAACGCTCACCCTCCGACCTTGTGCTTCACCCGGTGTCACAGGCACACCTCCAGACACACGTTGGTTGCCTGAGTAGGATGAAAAGGGCTGCATGAGCGTTTCGGGTTGTCCCACGTCTACATCTGGTGTCTCTGTCTGGAGAGTTAGACTAGCACACATCTGATCGATCTCGGTCAGACGTTTGGTAGCAGCTCGATTTCCTAGCTCGGAAAGATGCATCAATATGCTTCGGACACTTTCGATGCCTTCGTAGGCCTGGGACGCATCCGAGTTAATTATGACAGCAAGGACAAAAATAAACCCGGTGGAGAAGAGACAGTCAAGATCGAGGAAAGCATGTTTAGCTGGGTTATCGAGAACGTTAGTCCAGAGCAGGGTCGAAAGAGTAGAGATGCGTACCTATGATGTCTTGTTTACGCAGCCCGTGGAGAATCACTAAGCTTTTGCGAGCTGCTTCAATGCAAGTGTCTGCAAGTCTACGAAGGGTTTGGCTCATGGACGTATACAAGCTGCTATCCCCACTGAAACTGCTACGAGTCATATGTAACAGTATTGGTCGCACTGCGTATATTATGTTCTACGGTTGTCAGTATGAGACAGGATCAAACCTGGTAGCATCTTACCTGGTTAACTGTCAGATGAAGAGATGCAATGGTCCTCGCTGATGATA
Organism: Fusarium citri; assembly: GCA_004367485.1. Classification (NCBI taxonomy): domain Eukaryota; kingdom Fungi; phylum Ascomycota; class Sordariomycetes; order Hypocreales; family Nectriaceae; genus Fusarium; species Fusarium citri. The sequence goes on from QHHH01000073.1 coordinate 13,108, forward strand.
TTTGAGAGCTAGATAGGGGCTGATCGGTAAGTAAAAGCTCCGTAGGATGTAACCCGCCCGAGATTTCGGTGGGCATCTCATTCTCAATCTTGTGTAGCGAGTGTAGGATGTCTTGGACTTCCTTGATGAAAACACCCTCTGGGTCATTGTTTTGGGAGTAGATGGCTTGGATATGTTAGTGGGTACTACCAGTGATGTATACGTAGACTAACTGGTGGTGATGCGGCCGGTAATCTGAGCCAGTCTTACATTGACTGCAATTGGAGCAGCGGATGGGTATCCGATCTGGTCTGCGGGCTGGGCTGTAGTGATTGATACGTCTGAAACAGTCATCTGAAAGCCTACGGCAGCAGCAAGTCTCCTGCTATTCATTAGGCCATGTTTCCTATATGATCAAGGGTGACGTACCGTTCTTGCATGTATATGGACCACCAAAGACGGTTACGGTGCACAGCTTCTGAGCGTTTGTAGTTTCGGGACGATGCGGACTTGTGCAACGAAAGACCCATCGACAAGCGGAGCGCCGTGCTGGCCTGGATGGTGTGAGATTTCTTAACCGGGCCGCGGGTTCAAAGAAGTTACTCACGTAGAGGTACGCGTCCTCCTTTCGATCTGCAATCTGTAGGTAGAGAGCGGACAGCCCCATAAGCTCGATGCTGGGGACTCCGTGCTTTCGCAGGGCACTCAAATCGGGTATACGTTTGAGTGCTTCTTGAAAGAACTCATCGCCTGGGGGCTTGGATTCATCGTCCCACCTTGCCTGGAGAAGTCTCCCGATGGCAAAGACCAAGAGACACTCGGGATACCATATGCTGGGCACTGCAGTATCAACAACATCATCGCCGAATAAGGAGGACAAATTATCTGAGAACGCCCTAACGTCGAAAAGATGCTGGGATATACCCACGTTCAGGACAACAATGTTTAGCATGCTATATGCATCTTCTTCTGTTGGCCAGTGTTTGATCTTATCCACACCTAGTCGAGTCTGGCAGATGGACCTTGGTGTAGTACCATTGGCCGGAGCGGAGGCTGGCCCTGGGCATGGGCGAGAACGCCCAGTCAAAAGATTCCTTAGCTCAGAGCTAAACGTCTCACTGGAAGACAGAGACGTCGCTGGTGCAAGAACTGGACCGAGTAGGAGAAAATGTTAGCATGTTCTGACCAGTACGGGATAAAAGGTCGATTGATGGTTTCTCACCTCTGGGTGTCGGGTTTGCCTCTAGACTTGACACCACTGCCTGTACGGGGCTAATGTGGGGGTGATGAGATTGAGGTATTGAATAATCTTGCTGCTGTGGTTGTTCCTGTCTATGTTGGCCGTTGTGAGCAGCACCGCCCTCCGCCAGACCTCTGGGCAATGGAGTTGACGTGGAGTCCACAGGAGGTGTAGGCCCGTGCTCAGATAGAGGCCGCTCAGAATCTACCTGAACAAGACCCTGGTTGAAATCATGACCCGTTGGGTTTTCATATTCGGCCACTTTATCCTCCAGGTTGCGAATATGACTGGTTGCATTTCGTTAGTGAGAGGACATTTGAGCGGAATGTAACTTACGTGACTGAATAGAGTCTCCGCTTGGGCGGGCGGTTGAAAACGCAGTCTAGACCGCGTTTCACGCAGTAGACACAGGGCCGCGAGCCGGAGCACTTTACTTTCTTGTCTCGGCACACAAGACATGCAGTGGACGTGCGTGGGCCGACGCCGACGCCGAGTCCGTCCCCACGTCTATGGCGGGTTGGGGGCGGTCCCGGGTTCGTTTGCACGGCACGGCCCTCAGGGAGGGCTTCTTCCATCAGTTACCACTTCCGAAGTACGAGCTGATGAGGGTCAACAAGATGATGTCTATCAAACGATAGATAGGATGGGTTTGCTGGATTGGGCCAGTCGCGGATGTGGAGGCGTGGCGCCAGCTCCGGATAATCGGATGTTGTTGCCGAGACACGCTTGGCTCATTTAGGCGTGTCGCCCACCCACAAGTATAGACCCTCGGTATGGGTCTAAGAATTGTTGCTGTGAGGTCCATCAGTCTATATTTTTCACTGTTCATCATGTCACTTCCAACATACCTTCGACGAGCTCTCCTTTATGGTACGAAACAACTATTATAGTATCGCTCATACGAAACTACAAGAGAACGCTGACCGTGATGTAGTGCCTGGGTCATCTAAAAAGATGTTAAGCAAGTCGAGCACATTTGCCGTTGATTCAGTGATATACGACCTTGAAGATTCCGTAACCCAGGAGTTTAAAGAGCTGGCTAGGAATCTGACAGCAGAGCACATAGCCGCAAGCACAGTGCACAGGTCTGGTAGAGTACCTAGGGAGGTAGCTGTGCGTGTTAATGCAGTAGATACCGGTCTAACGTTGCAAGATGTTACTTCTATGGTATGAGTTTCAAGTTAGCACCTGATATACCCATTGAATCGCTAACCGTCAACTAATAAGATAGTCGAGGGGGGAGACAACCTAGACACAATCGTCGTGCCCAAAGTTCAGTCGGCAGCAGACCTACGTTTTGTTGCAGACATCATTCGCCACGTCGCCCCCCACCGGAGCCTCTTTCGGTCTGAAATGGCCGAACATCCTCAACAGCCAAAAGATACCCTTCCATCACGACCGATACATTTAATCGGTTTGATAGAGTCCGCTATGGGGCTTATCAACGTATTGGATATTTGCCGAGCTGGCCGAACACTGGGGCTGTCAGGATTAGGATTTGCTGCCGAAGACTTCATGGCTAGTGTCGGGCTTTCAAGGCTACCAGACCGGCGGGAGGTGCTCCTGGCAAGGTCTACCATTGTGAATGCATGTCAGGCATACAGTATCCCATCCATCATTGATATGGTGTCTACCAATGCGAGTCAATTCACCGATAGCAGGGCCCTGGAAGAGGAGAGTATGGAGGGTCGTAGTCTCGGCTTCACCGGCAAACAAGCTATCCATCCGTCCCAAGTTGAGACGATACAGCGTGCGTTTGGGCCTTCTAGCGAGGAAGTGCAATGGGCGGCACAGGTCTACGTGGGGGATATCGACTCACAGAAAAGAGGAAAGGGTGCTTGGAAGCTTAATGATCAAATGATTGATATAACTGTAGTCAAGACAGCTCTATCTCTACTTGATAGAGCCAGGGCATGTGGCATAGATGTGGATAAACATATCTCAAGAGCGAAGCTTGATGCCTTGGAGGGAAGAATGAAGAGCTCGTTGTGATGGGTTTTGAATAACAGGATCATTATGCATATGTTAAGAAAGTCGTATCAAGACAACGTCTCGGGTAATGTCAATGACTACTATAAGCGGAGTGCATAAGCTGTACGTTATTTTGAATTGAGTTCGCCTGAACGGAGGGACCGGCTATCAATTCAGAGTGTTCAAACCAACTTGCACCATATTCATTTCCATACATGGAGTTAGTTTTTTACCTTGGAGATAGGTATTGAGAACAAAGAATGTGAATATTTACAAACTCACAGACTCCTTCTATATCTTGACAGTGTCTAGATCTATCAGGATCATTTAGACGTCAAGGTCTGCACAAAGTCTGAGACCACTTCAAACAGGTCTCCGACTAGTCCTACGCCAACAAGTTGGAAAATAGGCGTGTCATCGTTTTTGTTGGTAGTTGCGATGACCTTGCTGTCTTTCATCCCTTATGCCTAAAGCTTACGTATAGGGTAGGACAAAAAAAGGTCATGTGTGGGCAAGAGTCATAGTGCCCTGTCGAGAGTGTAAATATTTTCACGAACTTTGGCTGATGGTTTTTCATCTCTGAAAGATGCTGAATGGCTCCGAGGATTCAGACAGCTACGTACACCTAAGCTTTTTGAAAGTCACATCTCTCAACGCGTACAGGTTAAATCAACACAACGAATGATAATACGGCTATGAACCTAATGCTAATGAAGGTTCAAATCCACAGGTTGCACACAATCATACATGACTGTAATGCGTACCATAAAAGCCTTTTCTCTTCCCAAGAGGTTAACAGAGACAGGTTCGTATAGCTCTGGAGCAACTACGTTCCCGGTCTGGCCGACTTGCACGCTGTTGTCTGCAAATCCGCTGGGGTCGCGCACATAAACGCGCCGCAATCGTTCGTGTTCAAGCATGCATTGTGTAAATAGTATTTAGTAGCTAGCTCTTTTCACCAATTGTTGTAGCCGGACTGTTTGAGTAACAGATAAGCAAGAAGGATTCTAGTAAAGTGCTGTTTCAGCACAGAAAAAGTATATTATGACTATAAGTGTAATTTTAAACCGAGGACCAATTGATCCTCCACCCATCATCTAAGGGACAACTATGTTGATCGGAAGGATGACTAATAATAGCCGGCAGGATTATTTTGGTGTACAAGTACACACCCACACTTGACCGAGTTGCCGAGTGACGCCGAGTTCCGACCCGAATTGCGGTTTCCCTGAAAGGCAAAAGCCGACATCACGCGATTGGTTCTTGTTTAAGCTTCGAAAGAGGCACAGAACCCGTTACGTTGTGTGGAGTCAGCCTTTTATCATTTCGATGTAATAGTAACAAATATATTAAAAAACAAGATATAATTTTGCTTGCCCTCTATACCCTTTTACAGTTTTAATAGAGGGCCTTCAGCAACTCGAAGACGACATTTGGACATGTTTAGAATTAAGTAAGGAAATAGTCAATCTAACAGATAACTTTGTCCGATGCTTGAGGTTCCACAAATATCAGGCTGGACTGAATAGCGAGCACTGTCATTGATTTGTTATCTTTAGTACTCATAGCCTCTCATCATGCACAATATCAAGAGAGCATATTGTATTATTTACGATGACCGGCGGTAGACAGAGGAATACATTCAACGGTAGTAATACACCTAGGCCATGCTACAAAAAAGTACGTTAAGAGCCATGCAATCACAAGCGCGATCACAAGCAGCGTTCTGTGGTCTAGTATCATAGAGTTATAAAACAATAACATATATTTGTGTTCTACTCCTGGATATTAAAAGCATCATGAAGAAGTTGCTTCTCCTCAGTATGGTGAAAATCCTTGATGCCAGTAGCTGGACTTGCGCTTGGTCCCCGGCCTGCAAAAAGCACACGACGTCTCGAATGATGGGTAGTCTCGCGAAGACCCGTTTCCAACCGATCCCGCACGTAGTGCCACGCTCCGCCATTGTAGTGTTCTTCTTGTGCCCATACGATCGTCTTGGCGTTCTTGTATAAATCGAGGTTGGACTTGACTTCGGACCAGGGGAAGGGATGTAGCTCTTCTATTCTTGTAATTGCCACGTCTTTGATCCCTTTCAACTCCCTTTGTTTCTGTAGCGTAGCATACACTTGGCCAGAGCAAAGAACCACACGTTGAATGGCTTCCGGGTCCTCGATGGATTGGCCGTGTTCAGGATCTGCAATGACTGGCTGGAAGGCTGACGAGTCAATGAAGTCGGCTGTATCAGAACGAGTCAATGGGTGACGAAGGAGAGATTTTGAGAAGAATATGATTAAAGCTACAAGGAAGTCAGTATATGCTGAACCTTTGAATCTAAGAACATTAAAGACGTTCATAGAACCTATGTTTGAAAAGGCTCATCAAAGGCTGCGAGGGGGATGTACTTACGCTTCCTATACTGTCTTTTCATTTGCCGGCGAAGAACGTGAAAGTAGTTCGCAGGCGTCGTCATATACACCACCCCCATGTTGACATCTTGATGAGCGCGCTCAGGTTCCGCCGGATATTGTCTTCCCTCTTCTGAACAAAGCATCAAGAAGCGCTCGATACGGGCAGACGAGTGCTCGGCACCCTGCCCATCATATCCATGGGGTAAAGAAAGGACAAGACCAGAGCGGTCAAGCCATTTCGTCTCTCCAGCGGCGATGAAGTTGTCGATGATGACCTGGGCGTTGTTTGCAAAGTCTCCGAACTGAGCTTCCCACATGACAAGTGAGTTTGGATCAGCCAAAGTCACACCGTACTCGAAACCCAAGGCACCAAATTCGCTTAGTGGTGAGTTTTCTACCTCGAACAACGATTGTTCCGTCGAAAGGTTATTCAGTGGCGTGTAAGACTCGCCAGTTTCCTGGTGGTGTAATACAGCATGCCGCTGAGAGAACGTGCCTCGTTGGACATCTTGACCAGTCAGACGCACAGGATAGTTTTCTAGACACAGGCTTCCGAGGGCCAATGCCTCAGCGGTGGACCAGTCCACACTGCCATTATCCAAGGCCTTTTTACGACTAGCCAAGATACGCTCTAGATTGCTGTGTAGCGTGAAGCCGTTGGGTATGGTCAGCGCCTTGGTCGCTACTTGCTGTACCATTGACTCATCAATGGCGGTAGCGACAGGCGGTAGGGTTTCATCCCTCAAACTTTCAGGCGACTTCAGACTTTGCCATGGGACCGAGAAGCTTTTGCGAGATGAGACGAAGTCTTTGCTGTTGTCATACATCTCATGAAGACGATTCCATACATATTCCCTCGAGGATTCGATCTCCTCGGTAGTGAATGAACCCTCAGAAACCAACTTATGAGCATACTTTTCTAATGAGGATACTTGTGCAGCAACCTTTTGATACATCAAAGGTTGCGTAAAGCTTGGCTGGTCGAACTCATTGTGTCCAAACTTTCTGTAGCAAATAATATCCACTACACAGTCGCTATGGAATGTCGCTCGCCAATCTGCTGCAAGCTTACAGATAAAGACAAGAGATTCTACGTCATCGGCATTGACATGAAAGATGGGGGCTTCAAAAGCCTTGGCAATGTCCGAAGCGTAGGGAGTTGATCTGGAGTAGTGCACGTCTGTCGTAAATCCGACCTGGTTGTTGACGACAAATCGAACTGTGCCACCAACGTCGTAAGCAGATAGGCGAGACAAGCCAAGTGTCTCGTAGACTACACCCTGTCCTGCAATGGCAGCATCGCCGTGCAAGGTAACGCACATATTGCTTGTCTTTCCTGAGTCATTATGAAGCCGTTGAGTAGCAAACGCTTTTCCCGTAGCAACAGGGTCAACTGCCTCGAGATGCGATGGATTGGCGAGTACTGATATATCAACAGTGCGCCCTTGGGGAGAAAGTCGTTGACCATCGTGACCATGGTGGTATTTCACATCGCCAGCCATGTGCCGTACCATGTCTGTCTGCACTCGACCGGAGAATTCGGCAAATAAAGCCTCCGGTGACTTCCCATAAACTGTTCCAAGCATAGTTAAACGTCCGCGATGGCAACTGCCAATGGTGATGTTCTTCACGCCATGGACGTCGGCGCTGTGATCAATCAAGGACATGACACCGGGCACGAGCCCTTCCGAGCCATCGAGACCGAAACGCTTCTCGTTGGGGAACTTGGTTGCGAGAAAGCGTTCAAAGGAAGTTCCCCAAATGAGGCTGTCAAGAGTTCTTCGTTTTTCCTCCCGCGATAATTTGAACGGATGGGGTGTTTCGAGACGATCCCTTAGCCAATCGCACTTGATGCGATCTGGAATGTGTAGATATTCCACTCCATAATTTCCACAGTATCTACTCTCGCAAGCAGCTATGATGTCTCGCAAAGTCATTGACTTCCTAGTCTCGGTAATATATCGAGGAAGTATGCCAGGACCAAGGTTGAAATGGCGGTCCATGTCCTTGTCAGTAAAGCCGTAGTAGGCCGGTTCAAGCTCAACCGCGCGAATAGGACCGGGTTGGTTAGGACGGACGTCATGAGCATTCAGTCGCGCCCCCAACGGATCCGTCTTAGCATGGTAATGCCCACGAGATTGGTAGGCGCGTACCAGATGCTGGACTTTCAGATGTGAGACGGCTTCGGCTGGCTGTCTGGGTTCAATGGCTGGGGTATTTGAGGTTTGTCGGGTGGATATTAGTCCTGGGGGTAATTGGAAAGCTTCAGATGCGGGTCGCGATTGATCTTCTATATTCCGGAAATATGTCCTCCAGGAAACGTGAACAGACTCTGGATCTTCCTTCCACGAGAGAAACATTTCGTCGATGTAGTTGGCCGAGCTCCCCTGCAGGAATGACTCCGCGATGATCTAGGTAAACTTGGTATTAGACCTTTGGCACAAGTCTAGTCTATTTTCATTATCTTTCACAACATACCGGTGGTCTATGCTCTAGACGTAATGCCATTGTCTTGGAAGAATTTAATTCATTTGCGTGATCGTAGCCAACACGGCTTTCGTTCACAGCAAATGCTTCTGCAGCAGAGGCAAATGTCCTGTGACTGCATGTTCGTCTTCTTCCCTGCGCTGAAGAATAGCCTTTGCTACCGACGACGGAGTGGCAGCTTTCGACGGCACGTAGATGGCGAAACTGAGATCTGAGTGCCTCCTGCACTACCCTGGTACTCTGAGCATGGAGCATTGTCAGTACCAGTTTTCACGACCTTCGAGATCTGTCAATGCTACGAGGTCTCACAGTCGTAAAGTGATACCCGAAGAGAATAAAATGAAGGCTTCCAAGATGCCATCAAGATCAGCTAGTAAGAAGCCGGATGGATATTGTGGTCAGGTCCGAAGACAATATGACTGCTACAAGCTCTCGGCAGCAGATCCCTCTCCGAACACATTGTGCATAGAGTAGTTGCACGCACTTGGAGGGCATAGCGTTCTGGATCTAACAACGCTCGGCATGATCCATGCAACTAGCGCGCATTATCACTCCCGGGAACTTGACCCAAACCTTCTAACTTACCGCTCCTGACCTGCTACGGGAATCTAGAGCCGGGACTCCCGGACACCAGCAAGCCTCAAGGAGACGTTAGGTTTCTGTTACCCACAAAACACAGTATAAGCGGAGTACTTGAGTTACATGGCTCGAATGAGGGGCAAACCGGGCCGAAACCAAGATACTTCAGGGTGTGTCATTTCCCAATTCAGATCAGGATCCGAAGCGATATGAACTCCGGATATGACTTCCGAGGGGCCTCGGGCTCGGACTGGCTTGACGTACTTCAAGTATCTATTCAAAACTCAATTCATTTACAAGAGTATTCTTTAGCTCGCTGTCTGCGTCAGTGGCATCATGCAAAACCTGGCCTGCGCCGTCTTAACTTCTGTGCTCGGGCATGTTGAACGATGATATTTTTAATCAGGGCATTGCCTCCAACGATTATTGGGACTAGGTGAAACTATAGACGATTATCACGGCAGTAATTTACAGGATGTAGCGGAAGGCTTTATCCTGGCGGTCCGTCAAGTCCGAATCAATGGCTACGCCACTCTGGATCCCGCCCGCATGCCCTTGTGTCTCCACCATATAGTCCACCAATCCTTCTGCCGCCTTTCTGTCTCGCAGATTGTTTTCATTGTTCAGCATCAAAGCGTAAACAATCAGTGTGATCATAAGGAAGACCAGCGAAGCGATGCTAAGGATACAGCCCTCAATATAACGTGGCGCCGAGGATTCGGTCCAAGCCTGAGGCGAGATGATGCACCCGACGCAATAAGCCACAAAGAATATTGTCGTGGTGGACGATTTTTTCGTGTTTCCTTTCACATTGCTAGCCATGAGAGCTGAACAGCTACTGAGTAAGCATGTAACGGCAGTTGCCATCCAGGTTGACGCAACAATACCCCAAGGTTTTGATGCAGGCAGTGTCGCCAGCAAGATGGAACCTAGAAGGGGAATGCAGCACAGGAAAAGGGCTGTACACGTTCGGCTGTACTTGCCCTTGATGAGACGAGGGGCAAAAGCTCCAAACCACGTGGTGAAAATGTTAATAATGCCACCAGGTAGCCCCACAAGCATTGTGGTATATTTATCGTATCCGAAACCGTTGATAACGATCGAAGAGAACTACACAATATTAGTAAGAGCTTGTATATGGCATATAAGACAAGTAACTCGCCTTGATGATGGCCGTCGTGAGGGTGATGCCGAGCGCCATGGCCACGTAGAGCCAGGTGATAGGTGATTTATAAGCCTCGTTGAATTGCGTTCGGTTAAAGTCTGCTCGATCGCGTGTACTACGATCGATTGCCAGCCTCCTAGTAGCGATCTCACGCTGGCGGGGTGTAAGAAACCATGCGGTGGATGTATCGCTTGGAAGCAGAAAGTAGAACAGTAACCCGGAGGTGATGGTTAGCCCGCCGATGATAAAGAACAATGCCCGCCAGGGGGCCACGGCAATTTTGGCACGGCCAAGGCCGAACATGATCAGAGCATTGGTAATCTGTGCGAAGCCGTTCATAGACACCCATGTGGCAACGCGAACAGGGTGCTCCCGACGCTTGTACCAAACTGAGGTTAGCATGACGAAGGCGGGAGACACCGCGCCTTCGGTCAAGCCGAGGAAGAATCGAGCAGCCATCAAGCCCCCGAAGGTATTGGGAAGGCCAACACAGACGCATGTGGCACCCCAAACGATTATAGTGGCGCCGACAAAGGTCCTTAAAGGCAGTCGACCGAGAAGATAGGCGGCGGGCCAGTTGGAGAGTAGCTGTCCAAGGTAGAACACCGAGACACACCAGCTATACTGCTCACCGTGCAGGTTGAGATCAGATCGGAGACCAAATATAGCGGCATAAGTAATCGACTGCTTATCCAAGTCTGTCCTCATTAGATCTTTTCTCTCGTCCGTAGCAGAAATGGTGGAGGTGTAGGTATGCTACCATTAGTTGAACTTACACATGCAGAAATACACCAAGGCCATCAGGGGGAGCACGTGGAGGTCAAGTTTTCGCACAATCTGCCTCTCCTCCTTCGTGTCAATAGCCTCAAAGGCCACATGAGTGGCATCTCTGTGCTCGATTTCAGTCGAAGCAGTAACAAACTCCTTGTCCTGCGAGGGTTTCTTGGCATCCATATTGTGCTAAGGTCTTTTAAGGTAGTCGTGGTAATTGAGCTTGAAAGGGACAATGTTGTATGGCATGAAGGAGAAATGCTAGGCTCCTGGTAAACTTATATACTAGAGGTCAATGACTCAGTATCACATCGGTGGATTTCTCGTCCTATCAAGGTCGGCCTAATGTTCGGTTGCCCGTCTAAGTTATCCATGCCGAAGCCATCAAACACCCCAATCCAGGCCGCAGAATGCGGGGGATCTATCAATCTAGGGCAGTCCCCAGTTTGCCTAGACTGGTGTCGATCTAAGAAACTAGCGAGCCCACTTCCCCGCGTAGCCAAAGCCTGCTTCTTGATCTAGGCCCCGGACTGTCTTTGCCCCCCGGAATATAATCATCGGTCATTGGTTCAATAAAGATCGAGGAAAGAGTTCCGAGAAAGAAGCCGAATGTAACGGACAGTGTTCCCGAACCCCTCCATCTGCACCATTCACCAACCTTCTGCTGCTGTATGTTGGAGATAGGTTCCTTGTCAGCACTGCCGGTAGTATCAAGACTAGAACCCTTGCAGAGGAGATTATCCAAGGCAAGGGCGACGATACTCTTTTGGACCTCGTGGCGGCGCGTCGATTGTTCCAGAAGAATACCGGACTTGTCTGGTCATGGGCTGAAGATCTGAACACGGAAAGTCAGATCGTTCATCAGATCGTCTGGGGTTTCGGTGGTCGAGCCAAGCAGAATGCGCCCTGGCCTGTCTTGTAACGGGGTGCCATTGGATTTATGGTGTTCTCTAAAGGATAGATAATAGACTATGGAATGCTTCGCGGTTAAAGATGATTTGATCTATTCAGCTTTATAATTAGAATGTTAAGTATCCAAGTGCGTATTATGTGTACCAGACTTGCAGGATTTATTCGCAGACTGTGTTGTAAAGTGATTTCAGGCAAGACCATTGCAACACAGTCGGGTAAGATCAACAAGTATAAGCAAGTACTGAGTCACAATTAACCCAGCTGAGCAATCGACAATACTGCTATTTCTGAACATACCAATCTCTCCGTTTAACTTCAGTCAGAGTAAAGTAACCGGATGATAGCTCTTATATATCTGGTCTAGTTAATCTCAATAGCAAGGTTTCTAACACCTCTATCTACACAAGGCTGCAGCGAAGTACTCTTCTTTCTCTAACAACGATATACTTCTATAATCTACTACCCTTTCAAAGCGTCACCTTACACGCACCACAAGCGCCTGACTTCCATGAGTAGGGAACGTCGAAGCCTCGACGAGAGTGTAAGTCTTGGGAGCCGACAGCAGCTTTTCTTTTCCGATATCTATTGACATTTGAGGCATGGGAAGCTGAATACACTCTGCCAAGAGCTGTAGGGAAATGTTTCGAGCTCTCAATACGCGCTGTACGTTGAGGACTGACCATTTGGGATACAGTCTCTTTCTCAACGAAATGGTGTCTCCCTTGCAAACGTCCTCCGTCTGTAATACTCTCATATTCCAACCTGATCGACCGGTTCGTATCGTTCGTTTGAGCGCTCGCGGCCATTTGAAGCGGGAATTGAGTTTGAAGCATGGGTGTCTAGGCTCGCTGACCTCGAGCAGGACTCGATCACCCAGCTTGTATATGTCGCCGATGCAGACATTGTCGTCGCTCATTCCCGTCGTGATGATGTTCTCGCCAAAGGCTCCAAGATCGTAAAGCGTTGGATCGGGGGCATCTTCGGCTCGCCAACTGCGATAGTGGTCTGGGTCGTACTGATGGACTGCGCGCTCTGTTCCGCCGTGGCTTATTGCGGCATGCTCGTCTCCCAGTACGCCTGTCTGTGTGACAAAGGTTAGTCCCTGCTGTTCTTGTTTGTAGATGGCTGATGTAATCTCTCCTCCCAAGCCGCGAACTTTGACTTTTCCAGCACGGACTTGAAGCAGAACGCCGTCTTGAGGTGGAGGGGCGTCTTCTAATGAAAAGATACTCTCCTTGGTGATATTTCGAGTAGATGGAACAGCCATTCTAATGTACGAGGATAAATGTACAGAGAAATCGTAGTTTCTGTATAGACTCAATGATTACTCGCTAAGCTGACGGAAGGTCGGTACGTCATTTACGACGTCGGATGTACGGATACAACCATTTGGCTGACGGTTGGAGCAGATTTAGTCTAGGGTATCATCTAAGCAAGCTCTGCGAATAACAAGCCTCCAATAACATAGCGAGTAGGTCTTTATGAGCAGATCAATATCATAACGCTCTTAGTCAGCGGAGAAAGTTGTTCGGTAGTTCAGCCCTGGTCGGGCCTTTTGTGGATGTAATGATCAACAAAACCGCTGTTTGATAGCGCTAGAAAAAGACTTGAATCGAATGTGCGCTTATGTCAGCGGCTTTTTATCTAGGGTAATCCACTGACAAGAGTTTAACTTACATCAGTTCCAGTTGCATGTACCTGCGAGTAAGACTTGCTTTAATTGAAATTTCTTAAACAGGCTAATCCATGTCCGATGTTCGATTGATCTCGTGAGAGTATGCTTAGATTTGGAGAGTGTTTGGTCTTTTAGGTTTGTACGATTAATGAAACCAGGATATGAGGATGTTTTAACGGGGACACGCGAAACACAATATTACAGAGATTATATCCTACAATGTAACAGTGCTTTATGAACTCTCCCAGATCAGTAGATCAAGTATTGTTGGATTCTTTATTGCGAACCTGAATCTGGTGTTTCTACGCGAGAGATAAGTTCATTTACATCCCAGCTTGCCCAAACTATCTTGCCTTTCAAGAACGCCGCTTCTGGTGATGCCTGCCAGATGCTCCGTGAGGGCAGCCAATCTTGCGAAATAATGGACAGACATCTTGTGTATAGGTGCGATATGAACAAAGGCGCCGCTGACGTTGATGATGGTCGCTCCCTTGGTGCATCGAGGCTCGAAGCATCGTATCATATTGATGCATCCCCATGTGTTGACATCGCAGGCATAATGGAACTGCTCATTAGAGACTAGAAGCTCCTCGGCAAGCTGGGGCATATCACCCACGTTGCAGATAAGGATAGAGAGCTCACCGACCAATGACACAATCTTGTCAAGAGCAGCCGCGACTTGGTCACGGTCGGTGATCTCGACCGCCTCGTACAATATCTTGACTGAAGGGTACTCGGCTTTGACCTTGGCCGCAGCCTTCTGGAGGCCTTCCTCGGAGGTGCCTACCAGGGTTATACTGGATGCTCTGGCTGCGGCGAAGGAGAAAGACATTGCACGGCCAATTACGCTGTTACCGCCGGTGATGAGGACGTTTTTGCCGGAAACGGAGAGTTCGGGACGTCTCGGATCAATGGCAGGATACGAGGTCGTGTGCCATTTCTGGGTCGTCTGTTCAGTCATTGTTGAATGAAGCGTGCGTAAGAAATGGGGTAAGCAGTCAATGAGCGTAAAGCCGTTTGGTCAATTGGTAATTAACCTCGATCAGCAATGTAGCCAGTCCTCGGTGATAGGTCACGGGATAATGAGTCAGTAACTGATCGGATATACGGGATCAAGACACCAATTTTGCCGGCACCTTCCCGAACCCCAAATGGCCCATGCAAGTTGGATCCACAGATAGGACTTACGTTAAGGCTGTAACTCCGTATATCCTAAAACACTTATTCAGCTTAGTCTAGGAACCTGTATATAATCGTGCGTCTAAATGATTACCAAATTGTAGTCACTGACAGCAACACACTCAACACATTCCTTTTACTACATGTTTCCCTTATACACCTTTCTCTTACACTCCCTTACTTGAAAATGTCTGATTCAGATACTTCCGACAGTAGTGCCACTCGAGCAGACGGCTCAGCCTTCAAGCGCTTGACTGTCACCTTTGAAAATCTGGGTATCCGGGTTTCTGGTCAGGATAGTAACTTTAGCTCAACCTGCTGGTCTGTTCTTACAGAATGGCTCAAGTTCCAAAGAGACAGTGGCCCAGAAAGAGTGAGCGGTACTGGAACATGTCTTGTAGCAAGAGCTAACTGTATCCTAGTACATACTTCACGATGTAACCGGACAGGTCAATCCTGGTGAGATGGTAATTCTTATCCCGCGCTCTGAACCATGCGGTTGCTGACGTGATGATACTAAGCTCCTTGTTCTCGGGAGACCAGGATCAGGCTGCACATCTCTTTTGAAGCTTCTATCCAACGACCGTAGCGGCGCCTACCAAGTAGAAGGCCAGGTACGGTATGGTAACGTTGGGCACGCAAAAGCAAGGGGCTTCCGTCAACACATGGTTATGAACACTGAAGGTACGGATTACCACACTTGCTCACTCCAGGTGATACTAACGGATGCTAGATGACATGCACTTCCCAACACTGAAGGTATCCGAGACGATCGGCTTTGCAACCTCAGCCAAAACCCCCGCGACCAAACCCAACGACACAACATCGAAGCAATACGTCGAACAAACCTCGAATGATATCCTCCAATCTCTCGGCATCGCCCATACAAAGGATACCATTGTTGGCAACGAGTACATCCGAGGCGTGTCGGGCGGCGAACGAAAACGCGTCTCGGTGGCTGAAGTCATGGCTACTCAAGCCCCGGTACAATGTTGGGACAACAGCACCAGAGGTCTCGATGCATCTAATGCTCTAGACTTTGCAAGAGTCCTCCGAAGGTCGGCGGACGAGCAACAGAAGACCATCGTTGCTACGCTGTACCAGGCTGGTAATGGTATGTTCGACCAGTTCGACAAGGTTCTCGTTCTCGCTGAGGGTCGTGAGATCTACTACGGTCCAACAGCTGAGGCGAAGCAGTATTTCCAAGATTTGGGCTTCAGGTACCCTCTCGGTGCTAATGTCGCTGACTTCCTTACATCTGTTACGGTGTATACGGAGCGAGAGATCATTGCTGGTTTTGAAGCTAGTGTCCCTCAAACTGCTGAAGAATTCGAGCGTCGGTACAAGGATAGCGCCATGTTTAAGCGGATGAAGGAGTCTTTGGTATCTCGAAGCGTGGACTCTCTTGCAGCTGAAATTTCCCAGCTCCAGGATGCTACCTTCGCTGAGAAGTCTCGTATGATTAAAGCTCTGTCGCGCGTGTCTAGCCCATACGTCGTTTCCTTCCTTGATCAAACCTGGGCATGCACAATAAGGTAAGTCAACCCAACACATCGATATAGTACCTGAACCTTGCTAATAACATTTGACAGACAATTCCAGATCCTCTGGGGTGATCGCTTCTCCAACGTCCTCCAGCTCATTTCAGCCATAATCATGGCCACTGTGACCGGAAGTCTCATGTACAACCTGCCCCAAGACAGTACTTCGATCTTCCGCAAGCCCGGCGCCCTCTTCTTTCCAGTATCGCTCTGGTGTATGAACAAGATGGCTGAAACAGCAGCTTCGTTCATGGGAAGACCGATCCTGACACGACACAAGCGCCTGTCCTTCAATAGACCCAGCGCCTACGCTTTGGCCTGTGTTGTGACGGATATTCCCTACGTGTTCGTCATGTTCACCGTTTTTAACATTATCTACTATTTCATGGTTGGGCTTCAGCACGATGCTGGTAAGTTCTTTACTAATTGGTTCGTTTACTTCGTGGCCGTTCTCTGCTTTACTAGCCTTTATCGGGCACTTGGTGCTTGGTGTCAGCACTTTGGGTTCGCTGCGCAGATTACTAGCTGGGTCACTATGGCGATGATGGTATATACTGGTAGGTCTCAGCCCTCTTTACTGTTTGCTATTACTAATTAAATTGCAGGCTATCTCATCCCAGAGACGAACATGCATCCGTGGTTCAGATGGATTGTATACATCAACCCAGCCCGCTATACATTCAACGGAGTTATGGCAAGTGAGATGGCCGACCTCCAGATGACCTGCGTTGAGCCCCAGTTGGTACCATACGGTCTATCGTACAACGACAGTCGCTACCAGAGCTGTACCGTCATTGGCTCTGACGGAACCATGATTGATGGCACAGACTACCTCGGACTTCAGTACGGCATCACACGTTCGGAAGTCTGGAGGAACGTCGGTATCATCATCGCTCTTTGGGTCTTCTTCGCTTTCATGACTGCTGTCGGCTTCGAGCTCAATCTTGCTTCAGATGGTGGTTCAAAGGTCCTGTATGATCGTCGAGCACAGTCTAAGGAACTGGCTCTGAAGGAAGATCCTGAGAAATCTGTCAATCAGCATTTGCCAAACCAGGAGACTAAAACCCGGGACCGTTCGCGCGAGACCGTCTTCACGTTCGACAACATCAGCTACTTTGTTCATCATGAAGGGCAGGAGAAGCAGTTGTTGCAGCAAGTCTCAGGCTTCGTCAAGCCAGGACAGCTCGTCGCTTTGATGGGCTCGTCAGGCGCTGGCAAAACGACTCTGATGGATGTGCTGGCACAGCGTAAGGATAGTGGTCGAGTTGAAGGGAGTATCATGGTGAACGGTAAGCCTCAGGGTATCACATTCCAGCGAACAACAGGTTATTGTGAGCAGAACGACGTTCATGAACCAACTGCCACTGTTTACGAATCGCTACTCTTCTCAGCACGCCTTCGCCAACCTTACATTGTCCCTGATGCCGACAAGGTAGCCTACGTGGACGAGGTTCTGGAGCTTCTGGAGCTTACACCTTTGAAACATGCTCTTGTGGGAGTTCCTGGTCAGGGTTTGTCTATTGAGCAGCGTAAGAGGTTGACTATAGCCACCGAGCTAGTCGCGAAGCCTTCCCTGTTATTCCTTGATGAGCCCACCTCAGGACTAGACGGACAGTCAGCCTATGAGATCTGTCGATTCATGCGCAAGCTTGCCATGGCTGGCCAAACCATCATCTGCACCATCCACCAACCTTCTGCCGCTCTCTTCGAAGCTTTTGATTTTCTTCTTCTTCTTGCCAAGGGTGGACGAACGACGTACTTTGGTCCCACAGGCGAGAGCTCCGCTATCGTTCTCGACTACTTTGCCAACAACGGAGCGCCTGTATCTCGAGATGTCAACCCGGCCGAGTATATCGTGGATGTAGTCCAAGGTCGTTTTGGTACTGATATCGACTGGCCTGAGATCTGGAACGACTCCAAGGAGAGGGAACTAGCACTTCAAGAACTGAACGAGCTAGAGCACCATGTCTCGGAGAAGGACGCCTCTGAATCGACTGAGGAAGAGTCTCATGATTTCGCAACCCCTGTTTCCTACCAATCCCGAATCGTCACCAAACGGGCCTTGATTGCCTTATGGCGAAACCCTGACTACATCTGGAACAAGATCATCTTGCACATTGTCAACGCGCTTTTCAGTGGATTTACCTTCTGGATGATCGGCAACGGCTCCTTTCACCTGCAGCTACGACTCATGGCTGTCTTTCTCTTCGTCTTTGTGGCGCCTGGCGCAATCAACCAGCTTCAGCCGTTATTTATCCGAAATCGGGATATCTTTGAGACGCGTGAGAAGAAGAGCAAGTCTTACCATTGGTTCGCATTTATCACCGGTCAACTGGTCTCCGAGATCCCGGTCTTGATCGTTTGCGGTACCACGTACTTTGTTTGCTGGTACTTTACAGCTGGGTTTCCTGTCAAGGCTAGTGTTTCTGGCCAAGTATATCTGCAAATGATCCGTAAGTTCATCGTCTTTCAATCGCCCATATCTACCTCCAGTGCTAACAACGTCAGTCTATGAATTCCTCTACACTTCAATCGGCCAGGCGATAGCAGCCTACTCCCCCAACGATTATTTCGCGGCAGTGGCAAACCCCATCTTCCTTGGTGCCGGACTCATCAACTTTTGCGGCGTTGTCGTTCCATACTCGCAGATCCAGGCCTTCTGGCGCTACTGGATGTATTACCTCGATCCATTCACGTATCTGATTGGTGGTCTTTTCGAACCTATTGTCTGGGATGTTCAGGTTGAGTGCAAGCCAGCCGAGCTGGCTGATATCCTTCTGCCAACTGATAACTCCACAACATGCGGTAGTTACATGAAAGAATTCATCGCTAGTAACGGTGGCTACGTTACGGATCCCGAGTCGAGCAGCGATTGTTATTATTGCGCCTATGCAACTGGGGCTGAGTACCTTAAAACGTTTAACATTGACCAGAAGTACTATGGCTGGAGAGATGTAAGTAACTTGTTCAGATATCGGCTTTTATTTCATGTACTGAAACCATGACGACAGGTTGGCATCACAGCTCTGTTCTGTCTTAGCTCCTATGCTCTTGTCTTCTTGATGATGAAGCTTCGAAGTAAAGCTACCAAGAAGGCAGAATGATGGGATACTGGATTGGATTTTGTTAGCACTGTAAAACTAGGATGTGGGTTTAGTCCTTGCTTTACAAGACAACACTGCCTCGAGCAGTAGATCTGCAGTGTCTGTTGAGATAGGTTGCCCTCGCTTTCTCAATGCAGTATTTTTAGAATAATGTATCTAGAATAGAAAGAGCATATTAATGCTTAACTTCAACTGTAAAACTACAGCTGTCTTTGACTGTATTTTGTTCTGTTGTCACTTTATCTGCACCGGCAGAACCTTGTTCCCGATGCGACGCAATGTAGTTACAGTAAGGTTATTGGGGGTTATTTTTAGGTCGGTCGGCTTTGATAGTGACTTCGCTACGTGCCGGGGATCGGAACATCGGGGATCTAGACCTATTGTTGACTTCCTCAGAAACGCGTCACGCTTGTCCTGTCTGTCAGAGTGGCGCTATCCGTACAACACCACGTCGCAAGGCTTATTTGCTGCTGCACCAATTAGCTCCCGTCATTCTCGTAGCACCGGCTTCAGCAGTAGATTGTAGGGCGCAACAGATCAGTATATGATTCCACCTCAATCACCGCTGACCCGCACTATTTCCAGTTGGGGTCTAAAATAGAAACTTGTTGGGGGCCGGGGAGGGAGCTTGGAGACGGAAGTCCCAGTTGAGAAGAATGCCCCGCCCGCTGATCACCTTCCACCTTTCCCGTTCAAGACTCTATTTTCGACCAAACATACGTGGCTTTCGACTCTTTGTAGAAGTATTTCTCGGCCACTATATTATGCTTACTGGCTTTTGAACTTTTTGGCTGTCCGTCAATAAACTCGTGCAGACTAAAGCGCTTACCGGCTTTGTAGTATTAAGCTTACTGGGCGGGACTTGATTATTGCTTTTCCGTGAGGCATTGTCAGCGCGGTCGCGGGGAATAACCCTACCGGGTGAGATCTGTATTGTTGAAGTCATCACTGTAAGCGAGGGACTTTTACACAGCCTCAGAATTTGGAGTAGAACATGATATAAATGTTCAAGTAGATCTCGCTGTGAAATTCATCACCCATCACTCGAAGCCTGCAACAAGTTCCATTGTCTTTCAATTTTGCCAACTCATTAGATCAGCTTCCTCTGAGATTCTTTTAAAAGATGGGTTTGATTCCCCGTACAGGTGTCACGGATGGAGCCAACGGTCTTTGTACCACCCCAGCATGTATCAACGTCGCAGATAACATCCTGGGAGGCATGGCTTTGGACCATAATGCCATTGATCCATGCACCAACTTCGGTGACTGTAAGCATCCTTCACGACTTAGCTTTAGCATCTACTAACTTTTGTTCAGTGGTCTGTGGTAACTTCCCAGCACAGAACCCAATCGGACCAGGCCTGGCGTCGGTAAATTCCCTCGGTGTCGTTGAGGCTAGCACCTACGCAACTGTACGCAGCATTCTTGAGAAGCCATACCCGTCCGAAAGTTGGATCACCGTCAACTTCACCAAGGAGGAAACTGCCATTGATAAAGAGAACTTTGCCAAGCTTCAGGGTGCTTATGATGTTTGTATGAACTTCACTGCACGTGAGGAGCAAGGCTTGACTCAGCTTCGCAATGTGGCCAAGACTGTCGCTGAGAAGTTCCCTGCTACTCCGATGTATGGTCGTGGTGTAAACATGACCTATGATAACGCCGCGTCCATGGGCGAGACTTTGATTTTCTTTGAGAGCCTTGGTATCGAGACCACCCAAAGATTCGTGCACAAGCAGCAGCCCACAGATCCCAGCAAGATGATTATCGGGTTGTTGAACCCCGCTAAGAATGGTAACCCTACCGATGTGGAGGTCTTGCCAGAGTGGCTGCTCCATGCAAGCGACCTACTTCGTGCTGTCCACCCAGCCAACTTGACTAAGTCAAAATCGTTTTCTTTGATGGAGTCAGTCGTGTCTTTTCAAGCCCAACTATCTCTCAAGGAAGGCGAGCAACTGGATTCGACAGCGACGAATGCGAGCGATATCTTCTTGTCCTTGACAGAACTTCAGAAACTGGCGCCGCAACTCAATTTCAAGTATGTCATCGAGCAACTGGCCCCCAAGAGCATCGACAATCCAGTGGTATACATGGAATCCGTGGCCATCTGGCCACGCATTTCAAAGACTATCTCAAAGACATCGCCGGAGGTCCTTCAAGCATTTTTTATATGGAGATCCATTACTGCTCTTTCAGACTATGTCGACTCCCCCGAAACAGACGCCTGGTATAGGTTCCAATTAAAGCAGATGAATACAGATCACACAAGCCCTGTACCTCGATGGTCTAAGTGTGTTGGGTTTCTTGATTCCGGCGTTAAGTGGACAGCTGACGTCGAGGGCATTGGTCTTACAGGTCTGTCATGGATCCTAGGCCGATTCTTTGCGGATAAGAATGTCACGCCAGAGATGAAAACTTTCACTTCGGAAATCATTACAAGTCTCGAAGAAGCCTTCATCTCTCGCGTCCAAACAAGGGAATGGGCGACAGATGCGGTCAAACAAGCTGCCATTGAGAAAGTCCGTGCTATGGCCATCAAGATTGGCCTGCCTACAACCCCCCTGGCAACTGATCCCAGAGCCTTGAAGGAATTCTATTCCGATGTGGCCATTACTAAGTCGCACGTACTGAATGCATTGTCACTTGCAAGGTCTCGAATTTACAAGAATTGGGAGTCGCTAGACAAGCCCTTTGACAAAGGCCAAATCTTTCTACCCAATCTCGCAGCCAACGCATACCACAGCCCCCAGGAGAACGCAATGATCATACAGTCTGGTATCATGCAAGCTCCACTCTTTAGCCCTGAACACCCAGCTTACCTTGCCTTTGGCGGTATGGGCAGTATTGTCGGGCATGAGATCACTCACGGCTTTGACGGCAGTGGCCACACATTCGATAAGACTGGTAACCACACCAGTTGGTTCGATGAACAATCCTCTGAAGGTTTTGCAGAGGCTACTCAGTGCTTCGTCAAGCAATACAGCAACTTCACAGTGACCGATCCGGATGGTGAAGAGAAGAAGGTGGATGGAGCATTAACCATGAATGAAAATGTTGCTGATGCCGGTGGCATCCTCGCGGCCTACGCAGCTTGGAAGCAATACGAAGCCCAGCACGGCAGAGGTTTGGATCTCCCTGGACTGGCAAGTTACACCCACGAGCAGTTGTTCTTCATCAAGTATGGACAGAACTGGTGCGACAATCTCGGCGCAAACGGTCAGCACGATGTGGAAGATACGCACGCCCCGAACGCAGCGAGGGTAGCTTTGACTGTTGAGAATAGTGTTGACTTCCAGAAGGCGTTCAACTGTCCTCGCCAGAAGCCCACCTGTGAGCTTTGGTAGATGGATTGTAGGTGGACGGGCAGGGGAAGGTTTGAAGCGACAATTATTCTTCTATACAGTCCTTACTCTACAACAAATTTAGTTAGATAGTATACAGACTTGTTCATGAGATAAAAACTGCCTCCTTCTGTAGAGGTACTCAATTTATAGTTCTACCTTGTGCATCTTCTTTTTTCCCCTTCTTTTTTCTTTCTTTAAAAGCAAGCAAAAGAACTGCACTAAGACTTTAGAAACGGAAAAATCGTGAAACACACATCAAAAAAAGTTCCAGCCCCATCATTTGTGTACTTTGCTTGTTCTGTCTTGCCAAACATGCTCATAAATCTTACTTATCCCTGCGCTTTCGCTCGCTGCGCTCACTGCGTTCACCGCGTTCACCGCGTTCACCGCGTTCACTTCGACGGTGCTTCTTGCTCGACTTCTTGGTGCTGCCAGACGTTTGGCTCAGCAGCGAGTGAGCGTCGGAGTCGTCCTTGACCTTGGGTGCTGGCTCCTCTACTGGAGCTGGGGGTTCGGGCTCGGGGATGACTTCTTCGGGCTCGTTTTCCTCTTGCTCGCTGGTTGACTCCTCCTTTTCTTTCTCTTGCTCCCTGGGTTCCTTGGGGGTGTCGAGACCGCCGATGACGCGGGGGTTGCGGTTGCTGAGAATGCGGTTTAAGCCGAATGCTGCTATCGTGGTGGCGAAAGTACCTGCGCCGAGGATGGCGAGGGGGAAGTACTCTGCGCCTCGTACTCTTCTGGCGATGGTGGTTGCTACGGCGGCGACTCCGAAGGTCTTGATAGAGGGGAAAGGAGCGCCCTTGACGCGGAGGTTGAAGGCCGCGCCAGCTAGTGATGCTGACAGACCGATGAGGGATGTGCTGACTGTCGCTGTTGTCTTCCAAGGGCTGTCCCTGCGGATAGCGTTCTCGACGTGGCGGAGAACAAGGGTAGATGGGTAATCCTCCTGGTTGGGCAAGTTCATCCAGACATAGTTGTTGCCATTGTGAGTCTCGCCATGGATAGCCAGGTCGCCAATATCGGGAAAATCGATGGCGTCTCGAATGGCGATGGGTCGAGAGCTGGGGATGAGAATGTGGAACATGGCCGAGCTGGCACGTCGACCAAGTCGCTTTCGGATGAATCGAATATAAGCGACCAGAGCATCGAGATTGTCGGAAAAGCCGAGGAAGTTGCTAGGAAGAGGCTTGTCCTGCAGCAGGTCGTAGAATTCGGCATGCCACTCCGCATCGGGGTGGTAGAGGATGTACAGATGTCGATCTGAAGAGGCAGATCTGCACTGACGACCAACGAATCTGTAGACATGTCCAGCGAACTTGGCAGGTTCACTCTGCTCAACCCAAGAATCCGTCTCCTCAGGAGGTTCGATCCCCACTTTCTTAAGAGCTGAGTCATAGATGACGCTGACGTTGCTTCTACCGAGCTGAAGTCTAGTCAGGAACCGTTGAAGAGGCTTTTCCCACTCGGCGCCACGGCAAGCCTTGTCCAGACCCTTGACATGAGCGTGGACAGTCGGGATGTTGGGGCTGATGAAAGTGTTTTCAACCTCGGCATCGTCGTCGCTGTCAGCGTCTAGAAGCTTGGCTCGAGCTTCCTTGGCCTGCGAAAATGCCTCAGCGTCAAAGGGAATCTCGTAGAGCTGCTGCGCAGGACTACTTCCGCCTGAGGGGCTGAGGAGACGAGCTGCTGCCTCTGTGACTCTGGACCGTCGTGACGATTGTCCGCTGCGAGAGGCTTTACCCATGATGATGGATGAGATGCGGGGTGAGAGCCCGGTGCTTGTGTTGAGGCTTTGCTGGGAACAGTTAGATGGGTGAGCTGGGATTTGCGTCTCAAGGACCAGGAAGCGAAACGAACCTAGTTAGACAGGTACTTGAATCAAGTGTGTTTTGCTTTGGCGAGCTTGAGTGGTTCGTTTGCAGATCGCGGGTTTAAAGGTATCTCGGTAGATTCAAAGCTAAGAAATCATCCAGTGACCCGGTATCACCATTAGCTAAGCATGTTGAGCCAATTAGAATCTATGGAGTAAAGCTGACTAGGGCGGTGAGGAAAATAAACGGGTCATGACAGAATAACATGAGTAGTCTTAGAGTATAATACAGTGATACTATGGTCAGTCCCTTTTCGTTCCTCTTCTGTTTTCTCTCTCCTTCCAAGACAACACATGATGTGGCGAAGGCTTCACCGCCTTTAGGCTTTTTTTGTGAACACTTCACCTGCCACCTCATCCTTTTCTCTCGTGGCACAGCCCAATATTGTTCTTCCCCGCAGTTGTTGCCCAAAGATGACATGACAAACATGAACATCTTGTTCCAAGATGTTAGTTCTTGGTTCTGTCCTTTTTTTTTATCTCTGGGGTCTATTTTGGTACCTGAAGAGCATTGCGTCAGCGCGGGGTCGGATTCAGGTACGCGTCAATTTTTGAGTCTAGTCGCTTGTCTCGGTCGCGTCGGAAGATGCAGATGATGGAGTTGCGCAATTGAGCCGACGACAGACAAGTCTGTGCTGTGTAGAGTATTTGATTCGTGATTCATTCTATAAATACTTATGTAGAGTTCTCAGTAACTTGAGGTATTTGTTATTTGTTATTTGTTATTTGTCCCTGTGGTTAGAGACGACGCGATGGAAGATACACGGCACCTGAAGCATTAACAAACAACCATGTCCCGTCTTCCACGTTTCATCTCATCTCTATGCAGCTAACGAGAGGGGAAATTGGAGATGTGATTGTGCCTGACCTGACGGGCATAGCTGCATGATACCCGTCACGATATCGACAGCGTATCCACCCGATCTAACGTACCCTGTCGTTGACGTGGTAGATGCAGGATACAGTGCCGATGTCGCAGTGACTCTTGTTCAAGAGTCATCTTTTACAGATAGACATCCTATGACGGAGCTGGTCGATGCTGAATGGACTCTTGCGAGTAATTCGAGGGATCAATGCTCCTGCTTCTTCATTCCTCATTTGCGTCATGTTCATGTCTTCACGTTTACTGCTCAAAACTACCCTAGAGCCGGGAATGCACGATGAGGGCATGATTTCGTCACACAATTATTGGCAGACTTTACACTTGACAAGTATAGTGGCATCGAAGCAAAGAGCACAGTCATTATATAGGATGGAAAGCAGAATATGAAGAGCGCCTCCCATATCAATTGTTTACCCCGAATCCGGTTGTTCCGACTCATATCAATTTTCCAGTGACCAGCGTCTCGTATACCAATCCTTCGAAAACATTCTCCTTCACAACTGCACCAAATCTATCGTCCGTTAGCATGTACGCTCGTATCCTTAGACACATCAATGACTTACCCGTGGCATTTCACCGCCTTCTTCAACTTCCTCGCCAGCGCACCCAAACTCCTCGTATCCAAGCCTCCAAAGTCCGGTCGTAATCGAATAGTATTCCACGCCTGAATCGGCGTCATCTCACCTTCACTCGACAAATCCGGCGCAAGACTCAATAACCTCTCAAGCATCTGCGTCGGTAAACTATTTAACGTCGCAGATATAGGCGGCGGCGAGCTAATAGCAGGAGACGGATAATCGCACGCGGCCATAAGTTGAGAAGAGGCACTCAAAGCATGATTACTCGGCTCAAAAGGTTTATCCAAGTCACCATGTAAATGGTCAAGACAGGGCTCCTCAATTCTGTAGCTTATTAGCAGGGGTTCTTTTGCTATCCGAGGAAAGAAAACATACTTTAGGACAAATTCCATGCCTGCGACCACTTGATCCACATCGCTTACACGGCAATTATACGCAACTCCTCCCTGTCCAAACAGAATAGGCGCCCGATCATGACCGTCGGGTGCAGGGAATGTGCCGAATGATTCCGGTGATATTAACTGCGGAGACGGGATTGTGTTTTGAGCCTGGGAACTCATGTCACTGAAGTAAAATGGTGATGTGCCATTTGATGAGCCTGCTGTTCTTGACACGGCGACACTATCGGATGGTGCATAATCGGGCGTGTTGTCAATGGCCATGCCTATGCCTTGCTGTTGGGATAATTGTTGAAGAGCATTGCGTAGTTGTTGGTTCTCGCGCATCAACTCCGCTTCTTTTGAGCGTGACTTGGCGAGTTCTTCTTCTAGAGTCCTTGTATACCTGTCTTTGCGATTGCGATATGTCCTATACGCGTTAATATGAGACAAAGAATGTTAGGCGACAGTGAGCTTACTGTTGTGCACGACGCAGCTGGGCCCGTCTTTTCTCCACGGGATCTTCCTTGGGCTCTGTTGAAGACTGTCAGTGGAATGAACAAGGATCAGACAAGACAAAATGAGACATACCACCAGGATTAAAGATGCGAAAAATGTTTTTACTCATCGCGAAAGCTAATACTACGCAGGCGGTAACGAACTGAATCAAAAAGGGAATAAAAGATGAAAGATCAGATGAGACGAGAATCTCAGCTGGTGAGATTAGTCAAGGTATTATTATTTGTTCGGGTGCGGCACAAGAGGGCGCTGGCGCTAGATTGGACCAAGTTTCAGTTGAGTTTCGAGGCTGGACTGGGGATGATGAAAGATCAAAATTACCGGATCGGGAATGGTTTCGGCTTACTCTCACGCACTCTTCAGACAGAAACAGTGGTTGTCTAGCGAGAGGATAGAACGGCTCGGCCTGTGCCGTTGAGTCTTGGCTTTGTTTGGTTAAGATCTTTTGATGGCAGGGTATGATGATGGTTAACGGTTTTAGTAAGGGATTGGACGAGAATAATTGGGATATAGTGATGATTCAATTGAGTCAGCATCTGTGCGCCTGTATCGCGATTGGGGGAATTGAAACTGTTTGCGTGCTCACGTATCTAGTGCTGAGGCTCGGGCGATATTTGTGAAAGGCTGGCATGTCAATTGAACCAAGACAACATGCCAATTGGAGCAACCCTCAATCACGAGACCTTAGTATAATCATTTTCGCAATTTACCCAAGTTATGGTTATCCCTAACGCTATTTCTCATCACAATCCCTCATCCCTGCACCGTTTCATCAATCGCCAAAGTCGCAGTGGACCCTACTCACTATTCTAAGGTCAACCTTGGAGACGACGTTGCATCAGCGACTCAATCAGGAAAGCGTGATTACTCCGAGGAACGAACATTGTTTGGGTCAGGGGTTGAGCCGAATTCCGTTGAATGCATTTCCCAAAAGAGAAATCTGGATTACTTCAATCTGGGGTTGATGTGATATTCTAGATGTTGAGAAAGGTTGTATAAAAATGTAAATGTTCTGCTGTTCATTTCGATTTTCATTCCAGTTCAATTCACTTCATTTCATTTCATCTCATCACACCAAGTCTCTCTTTCAAGCAGCCGGTCTGCCTTCACCAAGTGTGCTTCTAATTTCTCTTCCCACAACATACTCTTCACAACACTCAAAATGTTCTCCACATCTTTCATCCTCCCTGCTCTACTATGCTTGACTCAGCAAGTCAGCAGTCACCCAGCATGCCGTCCAGAGATGAACATGGCAGCTGCCAACGGCAAGGCCATCTACATCCTTACCAACGATGAACAAAACGGCGTTCTTGCCCTCCCAATCATGATGGATGGTACTCTTTCCAAGGGCCAAGTTGCGATGACTGGTGGCGCTGGATCTATCGCTGTCGATGCTGATGGTAAACCTGCTACACCCGACGCTTTGGTTAGCCAGTCTGCGTTAACTATCGCTGGAAACGTAAGTTATGAATATCCGATTCCCATCAAAGCTTTGCTAATCTATTTTTTAGATGCTTTTTGCTGTCAACGCTGGATCAAACACCCTCAGCATGCTCACCGTCTCGAAAGATGACCCCACGAAACTCACAATGGTCGGCGAACCCGCCAAAGTCCCCGGCGAATTCCCCAACACCGTCGCCGCCTCCACAAAGAGTAACCTCGTCTGCGTCGGTATGACCGGAGCCAAAGCCGGTGTTTCCTGTAGCAGCTTCTCCGAGAAGGGTCTCGGCGCCATGGATGACCTGCGACCGTTCGATCTTAAGCAAACCACACCTCCCGCCGGACCTACAAACACAGTCTCCCAAGTTCTTTTCTCCGATGACGAGAGTATGCTGTTTACTATGGTCAAGGGCGATCCTGCTGTCAACAACACTGGATTCATGGCTTCGTTCAATGTTGAACAGCCTGGTCAGGGTATGGCTGTTAGCATGCAGGAGGCGCGAAGCTCACCTGAAGGAACTGCTGTTCTTTTCGGATCGCAGGTTATTCCTGGTACTTCCAAGGTTTTCGCCACCGATGCTTCATTTGGAGCTGCGATCCTCGAGGTTGATGGTCAGACCTGCGAAGCTACCACCGTCGCTACTGGAGAAGTCGAGGGTCAGATGGCGACTTGCTGGGTAGCCATCTCTGAAATGACCAAGACCGCTTTCGTCACGGATGTCGGACGCAACCGTGTTGTTGAAATGAGTCTCGAGGATGCTGGCGTTATTTCCGAGCTTGACCTTACCTGCAACGGTGACCCTGGTCTGATTGACCTTGCTGCCGCTGGAAACTTCCTCTACGCGCTTTCTCCCGGCAACGGAACTACTAGCGCTGCTGTCACAGTGCTCGATGTATCTGGTGGATCTGGTTCAGCGAAGATGGTCCAGCACTTTGAGCTTGAAGGTATGGCGGGTAAGACAGCGATGGGCATGAAGGTGATGATGTAATTAGTATAAGTTACGCTGGAACATGAGATTTTGTATAATAATTCTATTACTAAAATTAAAATTTGGAGAAAACAACAGAGATCTCTCGAGGATGAAGTGAAGTAGAGAGAACTGTCCGTCGACTAGGTGGCACAAATATAACTGACCACTATGCGGTCTTGGAAATATGCCCCTCAGACTATAACATACATCTAGACACAGCTCAGTGCCCTATACTCCTGTCCACGTTGTGGTCTTCTCTACCTTCAGTTGCCCCTCAAGAAAGATAGTCTGGCTGCTTGATCCTACCAAGACTGTATAATCTCCCGTTTCACAAACCCAATTATGTAATCCCTGGTCCCAAACTGCCGTTGTGAAACGATCAAAAGGTATCTCGATACGGCGTTTCTCTCCAGGCTGTAAAAAGACTTTCTCAAATCCCTTTAGCTCCTTCAATGGGCGTGAGATAGATGATGTCTCATTTGCTTTGACGTATAGCTGAACTGTCTCCGAGCCAGCTATCGGACCCGAATTCGTGATATCCAGTTGAGCAGCAGTGTCATTGATAGACAGGTTTGAGAACTCGAATGTCGTGTATGAGAGGCCGTACCTTATGGAAAGTTAGTCTGATATCCTGTAGGAGAGAAATTTTTCAAGCTTACCCAAATGGATAGAGCACGTCTCGCAAAACCTTTTCATAATACCTGTATCCAACATAAATCCCCTCACCATATACTACCTGACCCCCATCGCTTCCGAAGTTGAGATACGTAGGTGTATCCTGACTCCGTCTTGGGAATGATAAAGGCAATTTTCCACTCGGGTTCACTGTGCCGAATAATACATCTGCAATACCGTTCCCAACCTCATTTCCACCAAACCAGGCATGCAAATGGGATTTAACATCATCTGCCCAAGGCAACATGTTGAATGGGGTTCCACTTTGAGTGACCACAATTGCATTTGGTGCTGCCCCAAGAACGCTCGTAATCAATCGCGTGACGGAACTAGGAATATCCATATGTGGGCGATCGAATCCTTCCGATTCAAACTCTCGAGTTAACCCACCACAAATAATCGTCACGTCTGCGCGTTTCGCAGCTTCGACTGCTCGGGAGAGAGCTGCCTTAGGGTCAACCACTTGAACCATGCCCAGTCGTCCAGCGCCACCGCCAAAGTTGACAACACCAGGTTTCACGAGCTTCGAGGATGCTCCACTGGTGAATTGGACCTTGATCCTGTACACTTGGCCTTTGACAAGGTCAATCGTTGTCTTCTCTTCCACGGTCCCCTTGCCAAAGCAAAAAGTGCCCCCACGCTGCACGGTGCTGTTGTCGAGAACAAGCCTGTCATCCACATACAAATCCGCTGAGCCATAGACTGCAAGGCCGAACTCGAAAGCGCCGGTAGCGGGCGCAACAAGCTCCGCTTCGATATCTGCGTAGAACAGCCTTTGAAGCTGCGGGTTGGAGTAACCCATAAGCTGCCACGATGATTCAAGAATTACCGTCTCTTCGACGATTGAGCGATTGGGAAATGACGGTGGATCCTTGAAGAAACGTACACGAAGACCGGGAGATCCTTCTGGTGTCCTGACATCTGAAGCTTGAAGCTGCGGGATGTAGGCATGAGCATGAGCGCCAACCTCATAAATAACTTCAACATCCTCGGGCAACTGGCTGACGATGCCTTCGTATGGAGAAATAGTATAATATGGTTGAAGAGATGCGGAGCCACCACCGCAAAAAGCGGCCGTTTTCATGTTTGGTCCTATAAGAGCAATTGTCTTTATCGCTGACTTCTTCAGTGGCAACAAGTTGAGGTCGTTTTTGAGAAGTACGACACTCTCGGCCGCTAGCTTCCGATTAAGGTCTCGATCTTCGGGTCGATCTCGTGTGCTTTCCTCAGGTGCCACGTCTATCTTGCTGGCTCGCTGGACAAAGTCAAGAACATTCCGCGCCCGCTCGTCTATAGTGCGCCGCGAAACATAACGACTGGAAACTGCGTGTTCAACCAAAGGACCTCTGAGTTTCGTCGGACCAGGCATTTCAAGGTCGAGCCCAGCATTGAGGGCTTCGGCGGTCGAATACGTTCCGAACCTGTTGCAAGCTATCAGTATCGCCTTGATATATGTGAGAGGGTGAGTAACCTACCAGTCACTCATGATGAGGCCTTTCCATTTCCACTCCCCACGTAAGATACCCTCGAGCATCTCCTTGCTTTGGGATACGTGCTGGCCATTGACCTTGTTGTAGCAAGTCATGATCGCACCGGGACTAGCATCAGCAACGGCGATCTGAAAAGGCAAGAGGTGTATCTCTCTTAGCGCCCTCTCACTAGCAACGACATTGACACTAATCCTCTCATGCTCCTGGTCATTTGCCGCAAAATGCTTCAAAGCGGATATTACACCGGTTGACTGGGCCCCGTTGATGTATGCTGCAGCCAGCTTACCCGTGACATACGGATCTTCAGACAGGGACTCAAAACCCCTTCCACCCAGGGGAGATCTTTGTATGCATACCGTAGGACCCAGCCAACAATGCGCTCCCTTGGCCTTGCACTCGTTCCCGATGAGAACGCCCGCCTGGTAGAGCAGTGACTTGTCCCAGGTTGCTGCAAGGCCGGTACCGCAAGGTAGACAGGCAGCGCGGACGCCATCGAAGAACTTTGTACCGCGAATACCGTTTGGACCGTCGCTTAGCCTAATGGAAGGAACGTTGAAATTGGGAATCGGGGTGGTGTGCCAGAAATCGGTGCCTGCAAAGAACATTTTAGCGCAATTAGAGACTCGGGTGACGAGTATTACCAGCAAGTAAGGAAATCTTTTCAAGCATGGATGCATTTTCGATGACATGGTCCACGTCGAAGTCGTGTTGGGAAGAGTTCGGATTGACGCGCATTGTTTCGATGATTTCGTTCTGAGCCACGAGAGGGGTTTGATGGAAGAGCTGTAGAGAAATGGACGGGCGTGCTTATCACCATCATAAACATTTCCCATTAGTCCTGCGTAAACCAACATTAGGAGACACGTCGAAAAGGCGAGACAGACCCGAGTCTCCGGAATTAGTTTATGGGGATGAACCATTTGCCGTGTTCGGGGAGGCTCCCCGACAGCAGGGTCACGGACTTATTACAGTAGTGTGTGGGGATCCACAGGGGCTTGGCTAACTATCACCAGATCTGTCACTAGAACACCGAGTAGAACACCGAGTAGCTAGTGCTTAATGTTCACCGTTTGAATTTTTAGCTTTCCACCTGAAGGACTTTCCCCAAGTCTTTCGGTGCGTTTTTGCATTTTTTGTATTAACTTGGGTGCTCATAATTATCCAACGCTCAAAAAATACTAACATCAGTTATGACGCCAAACGCCTGCCACGAGACGTAGAGTCAAAGTCTATTAGGTGACTCGGGCTCAAAGTCATCGAGACCCCAACATAAAAGTCGGTAACAGTTGGCAACTCCGCCTCTTGTTTCACCCGCAAATCTTTCTAGACCATGTAAGAACGACACCACAACCTCTCGCCAGTTCTCTGGAAGCAACAATCGATGAGCTGCCACAAGCGACGGAAACTTGTGACTTCTGGCAGCCCCGATAAGAATCATCGAGCACGCAGTGTTGTTGCGGACCCAAATCCACAAGCCATGATCTAGTTTGGTCAATCTGTCTACAGCTTGAAGCCTCCAGGCGCAATATTGGAGGCCCAACGAAGCGGTGTCAGTGATCCTATCAACAAGATCGTCAGGAAGGTCAAGGGCGTGACTGAGACACAGCCGTACGAAAGGTCGACACAGAAGTTCTCGAATGAACAGATATCGTGAACGAAGAATCCGTTTAAAGAGGTTTGACTCCGCTGAGATACTTGCATCAGGCGACGGGAAGGATATTTCAGGTGGTAGGGATTGATACCAATCATCGAGCTGCGACTCAAACAATTCATAGACTCCGAGTAAAGCTCTAGCTTGTCCCTCATTGGGACATCCAGTGAACTCTTGCTTTGCATCAAGAATGCGATTGATGAGATGTCGGGCGGCTATGTCGGCAAGAAAGTAGTACCATGCTATGGTTTCATCATCAAGACAGTCGGTGTTTGTGCCGATCACTGCGGGTGGCGAGGGGAAGATGAGTAGATCTTCGATATGTTCCAACATTGATCCAGGTAAGAGAGGCAGTTCATAACGGATCTCGCTGTATATGACATAGGCATGTTAGCACACTTTCTTCCGACTGGTCTTTAACTGCAAGCAGTTTGTACACACACTTCTGATTTATAGGCAGTATAGAAGATGCTCTGCTCGATCGCCTGTGGATTCGACTGCGAATGTTCAGATCCGCAGGGCGTGATGGACTTTCTGCAAAAACCCAAGTAAGCATTTATTATTAAGAGCTAGGACTTGGTTATTTTCTCACTTCGCCCATATAGCAGAGTAGCAACAGTTGCCCGCCATTGTGAAATATCGCCAGGCTTCAAGTGGCTGTAGGTTACACATGAACCAGATGCTGAAGAGTTATGTTAGCACCAATAGGAGGGATCCTATTGAATGTCTCGGAATTTGTCTTACCCTGCTAAACACAAGCACTGTGCCGATTCCAAGGTATTGTGGCTCATCGCTCGTCCAAGCCTTTTGCAAGCGACACTCCAAAATCGATAAGCCATATCGGCATCCTGTCCAATGTCGGAATTGCTGCGACTCGCTGGCGTATGGACTACAGTTTCTTGGCACAACGCGCCAATAGCACAGACGAGAGCGACGAGACATGTTCTAGTCGTCCAGTCCAGACCATTCTCAGAGATGTGCACGATATGTTGCTCGAGAATAGCGAGGTCTAGTATAGGATTGACGCTATGAACAGTGCGGCGATAGATCGTTTGTAGTCTCATCAGCTCTGCAGAATCTATTGGGGGAAGTTGTTCGGGCATGTCTATGAACATCCCATTATCCACAGCAATGGGGTCGATGCCGGGGGGAAATACGTGCCATGTAAAGATACTGTCGAGTCCTTCGGAGAACCTTTGATCGTGGCGTCTGGTTCTCGGTCCATGTTGAGGGGCCGTGGTGGGTGTTGGGTAAGAGTCAACCTCATCACGAGCTGGCTGTTGTGGAAGAAGCTGAGGATGAGTGGTGCCCTCGGCCAAAACTGATTGTTGTTGACTTTTCACTACTCGCGACAAGTCTTCGATAGCCTGCAAGATTTGCGTTCCCATATCATGGGTCCTGGAACCGAATGTTAGCTCTGGTATGGATTTACCGCCTGTCAAGTCAAAGGACTCGCTCACATTGGCCGATCTACTGAATCGATGCTGTCATACTGACAGTCCGAATTTGTCTTTTCGCAGTAGCTGCAGACAGGCCAGCGGCTATCACATTTCGTCTTCCTTGAACGACAGACTTTGCATGCGACAGCCACTCGTGTTTTTTGACTATTGACATGGCCTTGCTGTCCAGTAGTGTGGGGACCTGGATTCATTCTGCTTGCGTCAGATGGGCGAGCCCGCTTGTTTGGACGATCATTTTGTGTTTGGGCTTGGGACTGCATTATTAGCGAAGGCCAACACTGTGGTGTTGTTTCTTGTGCACAGCAACAGGACTTCGGGTTCTCCCCGATGAAGTTCGGCTGCGGGGTTTATAGATGAATCCAATCAGTGGGTCTGGTCCATTATCGGTCAAAACGATTTGACAGCCACTAAGTCCTCTCTAGCTTAAAGCTTTAGCTAGATCGCTGTGGTTTGGCCGTTTGGTCACCTCTCGATTGTGGTAATATCCCCAGTCCTTGACCTAAGTCTCCACAGCGTTCTTCACGCTTGATCTACGAGAACAGTCACTATGAACCACGGCTCTCCAAATTTCATGTGCAATCGCTATCTTACGTGTGACCTTCAGAATCGTACTTGATTATATACCTAATAACAATGCGTCGTAGTGATGCACAATGAGACCACGGTCACTGACATGACCGTTCAAGCCATCGCTGATCCAGCTCACCCATGGTGACATTTCCAACTCTTTCCCCTTCCGCCGCCTCCAACAATACCGTCCTCAGCAAATAAGTAGGCGTACAACTCCAAGCATGACACCAGCTATTGTTACGCACGTCTCCGTAAGGACTTGCTTTAGCATCCTCTTCATCATAACATTCCCAGAAAGTGTCAGCCCCTGCTTTGACCATTCCACCCCAGTAAGTCTTAATAAGATCAACACATTCATCGTAACAACCCACACTCGCGAGAGCATCACATACATGATGCCACAGATATGGAGTTAGCGGTTTCGCTGCTTCTGGGTCCGCGAGCGTAGCGAGAAGAGCTTTACGGGCTATCTCGATGGGGAAGGCTGAGGATAGAACCAACCAGGCGGCTGAAGCATAGCTTACTTGAACTTCCTCCCCGGAAACAAAGACGCCGTCTTTCAGGAATACTTTGGAAGCTTCGGTCAATCTCTGGATCAGGCCGCGGTAGGGAGACTCTTTCCCTAATTTCTTGGAAAGCTTGTCGATGGCCTTTAGACAGTAGAGCAGTAAGGCGTGAGCACCGGCGCTCTTATCAAGATCCTTCGCCCAATCGAGGAAAATAAAATCCTTACTACGCTCTGGTTCAAAGACGTAGGTTGTGGGGTTGAGGTTACTCAGAAGTCGTTTCGGACAGTCAAGAACTTCTGACCACAAGATATGCCCTGTTTCTATATCCCCGGAAGCTTCGACGTAATCGTTAACCACAGCAGCAAACAAGACATCGTAATCCACGATGTAATCAGTCGATGCTGTCAAGCGAGGTTTCTCGAAGATGCACGCCGGCAGTGAGCAGTCCTCGCGTTTGACGGCCACAAATTGGAAGATACACCTCTTTACAAGGCTGAAGTCGCGGAATGTACTGTAGTTTGCCAGAGCCTGTAGCCGAAGGTCACCGATCCAGAGCCTTCTGTCCCGCCGTGGTCCATCCTCGAACACTGTCTGCATACAGTCTCTCAAGGTGGATATGCAGACGTGATCGATGTCTTGCAGAAGCTGGTCTTGGAACTTGAACGCCTGGATTTGTTGTTCTTGACTGACTGCGCTTGTTGCTTGACACTCAACCTGCGAGAAGGATACTTTGAACTTTGGGGATGTATCAATGATTTGAACGCGCAGGTATCGGAATGAATAGCGACGGGGAAGTCTTATCGTCTGAGGACAGGTGTCGATGTTGATGATTTCGTCAGGAAGCCATGCGGTGCTGATCCAAGTCTTCACATCGTCCATGCCCAGCACTACATCGAATGGCGACTCTCCAAAAGTAAGCCGCAGTCGACATGGTGCATCCATGTTAGTT
This sequence comes from Fusarium citri, assembly GCA_004367485.1. Classification (NCBI taxonomy): domain Eukaryota; kingdom Fungi; phylum Ascomycota; class Sordariomycetes; order Hypocreales; family Nectriaceae; genus Fusarium; species Fusarium citri. The sequence continues at coordinate 49,402 of QHHH01000073.1, forward strand.
CCGACGCAAGACAATTGAAAGGAGGGATATCCGACCATATGTATCCCGAAGTCGAGGATGAACTCTGATCCCTTCCCCCTGGAGAGTGATGGGAGATCTGATATCTCAGTAGGGGCAGACGAAGCCTTGAGGCCGAAGAATGACGAGGCATCGCTACATTTCTCAAACGATACGATTCTTTGTGGAGTTCGAGTCCATTGATGAAGGTTGGGGAGAAGGCTGTTGGCGACGTCTTCGTAAGACCGCCGCGTGGCTGTTGTTGCTTCTTCAGAGAGCGGTTGCTGAGACATGTTGTCTTTCGAGGCTGTGCAATGTCCAGTAAGCGAATCTGGTTGTCAATTGTTAATACCGGCTCGTGGAAAAATGACCGTCAGATGCTTTGTAGTTCAGTCAATAATATCGTGGTAGAGTTTGGGTACGTGTGATATTGTTCGCGAGCAGATAGACCGAGATGTACGAGAAGTTCGGGTGTCATCATCAATCTTCAACGAGAAGCAATGCCCAGTGAAAGCTATGCCCCACTCCTGAACCTTACTCGGGATGTCAAGCGGGGAGCCTCCCCGATTGTTGGTGCGCCAGGAGCTGGAAACTTTGTTTGCCAATCGATCTAGTGGTAGTCGATCTTGCTTAGCTTCCTATAGGACAGTATCCGAACTACTACCCCACAATACCATAGAAATGCCAGCGGAATCGGTTGATGGCTTTTCGAGTATCGGGGAGTGTCCCCGACAGCATTGTTTGAGAGCCTGACACTTGAGGGTCTGGACAAAGCCACTTGACGCTAACCATCAAGATTTGTCTGCGCTTTTCACGACGGATCTCAGTATGGCAAATAGTTTCGTCCCTCAAACATCAGAACACCACCCAAGTAGCTGGATCAATCGGGTAAATCTTTATCATTGTTCCCAAGTGCTGCAACGGTCCTTTCGAGCCTCGTCAAGGGCCCATGAGGTTCCCAGGCATTTTTCAGCTGTCACAAGATCCGAGCGAAGTTCAAGACTATCACTGTTAGTGTAATCACTCACCCATTCGCTCCCCCGCTAAACCTCCACCGAGTCCTGTGCAGAATCCCACACAACCCCATGGGGAACACAAGCTAGGCCTATCGTGCGATGTCGAATAGATATTTAAAGACCTTCGAACCGGCCCCTTGGCAACTAACATCAATCCCGACACTCCAACCTTCGCCATCTATCATTTTCACAAACTATCATGTCTTCTCCCAAGTCCAAGCTCGAAACCGGCGAGTTCAAGGTCCGTGATGAACTCGAAGGAACTCACGTCGAGCAAGCCTTCAAGCCTACTGAGGTGAAAGCCGAGGCGGAAGCAAAAGGTCAGAGTAGCTCGGGATACGAGACCCTGACCCTTTGGCAAACCGTCAAGCTTTTCAAGGTTGCGACAGCTTATTGCTTCGCGGCCGCATTCAGTGCTGCTACTGATGGATATCAGATTGGGTAAGCTTTGCCCACGACTCTCAATACTTTGTGTTTAAGCAACTAACATTTCCAAGTATCAATGGCAGTATTATCGCCAATCAGGGCTTTGTTCATCAATTCTCGACGGGCGTCAACGCCGACGGAGACGAATACCTGACAGCCCCAATTCTAGCTGGCTGGAGCTCCATAATGTCCGTCGGACAGATCATCGGCATGTTGACGATTCCCTTCCTTTCGGACCGATACGGTCGAAAGGTTGCTATGTGGACGTACTGGGTTATTCTTGCCAGCAGTGTCTTGTGCGAAACCTTTGCCCGCACATGGCCCATCTGGCTGGTGGCCAAGCTCCTCGCCGGAATAGGTGTTGGCTGCCTCCAATCGACTTTGCCTGTGTACATCTCCGAGTGCGCCCCGACTCGCATCCGCGGTGGCCTTCTTATGTGCTACAGCTTGTGGTGGACCATCGGTGCTTTCTTTGCATACATCGCCTTGCAGCTTATGAATCGACAGAATCCCACGGTTTGGTTAACGCCTATTTACACGCAGTGGGCTCAGATTGGCTTAATGATGATTATTTACGTCTTTCTGCCTGAGTCGCCTGCTTGGTGCGTCAGCCGTGGTAATGATTCATATGCCAAGAAGGTACTATTGAAGCTCAACCGCCGAGTCCCAGACTATGACGTCGACCATCAGTACCAGATCATTATCCAGACTTTCGAACACGAGAAGGAGGTCGCAGCATTGCAAAAGAAGGAGCACTGGTACGCCATATTCCGTGGAACTGACGGCCTGCGAACTATCATCTCCTTATGGCCGAACTTAACGCAGCAATTTATCGGCCTCACTCTTTTTGCGACCTTCGGTACCTACTTCTTCCAACAGGCTGGCCTCAAAGATCCCTTTCTAGTCAAGTGTATAACATCCTCGATCAACATTACCACACTGTTGATCGTTGTTCTTGTCTCAGATAAGATTGGTCGTCGACGCATCGCATGCTACGCAACAACAATGTCGTGGTCATCCTGCATCGTGATTGGAATTCTTGGTCTCGTTCCCAGAACCACAGTGACTTCCAACCTCTTTGTGCTGTTCGTGTGTCTATGGAGTAAGTGTTTTTGTCTCTTTCGTTCGTTCATTCAACGTGCATGCTTCTTTTCAAGTCTTCGCGTTTGGTCTTGGGACCGTCCCTGACTAACTTCTCTTAGATGTCGGTATGATCTCTAATGGTGCAGCCGGATGGGGCTTCATCGCCGAGATCTCTTCTCTACGCCTCCGGCCTTACACAGCTGGCTTTGGAGCGGCATGTACCTGCGTTGCCGGGGTTATCATGAACGTCCTAACTCCCTATATGGTGAACGCCAACAAATGGAACTGGGGCTTCAAGACTGGTTGGTTCTATGCTAGTGTCGGCCTTCCATTCGTCATCGGCACATGGCTGCTACTGCCAGAAACATCTAGGTAAGTCAAGACTTTATCGTAACATTCCTGGTTATATCGCTTACATGATTCAGACGAACTGCGGCTGAAGTTGATGAACTCTTCGAGAGAAAGGTTAAGCCTTGGAAGTTCAGAAAGACTCAAACTACAGCACAGCGCGCTATTGAAACACAGCTTTAAGGACGAGTCTATGGTATTACTGTTAGTTTCTTACCTGTATCATGTCATGTTAAAAGTTCAAGGTGATAATCTTTAACTGGACATGGACCTAAAGAATACCTTTACTGTGAACCGTGGAGTCACTATGACTGCAGTATCAAACCCACTACGTTAGCCTTCGAGTTCCTGACTGATATTGCCATTGGTACCTGATCCCCTCAGGTCTTGTCAAATGTTTGTCCACAATTCCTTGAGCCATTCCGATCGTATGATCCTCGACCACCTTTTGGACCATTGTGACGAGTCTGAGAACCGCTCCCCGGCAAATTCCTTCACTTCGAAGGCATTAATACCTACCTCTTAAAGATCAATCACTAGAAAGTTTCACTTTGCAGAAGTCTCTTTGGACAAGGTACCAAGGTCCATTCTTCAAGATGATTCAACACTTTGAACATGGCGGGCAAGGCAGCGATGGGAATACAGGTGATTTTGCGAGAGTACATTTCATATTTCATAATGAGTGAGTTTATTAATAAAATTAAGCGTTGGAAAAAACAAGACAGATTCTTCAAGAATGTAAACTTTTATCCACTTTGGATAGTAGCCCGCGATTAAATCAATACCTCTAAACCACGATGGCAGCAAGAACGGGAGCGAACATGACGAGTGCAATGCTCGTGATGGTCTGGGTGCTTGCAAGGGAGACGACGACGGGCTTGTTGTCTCCAGGTGCAGGCATTTCATGTTCGTCACCAGTGGCCGGCTTGTTGCCAGAGCCTTGGGAGCCACCAGCAGGTGCTTGCCCACCATTGTGAGAACCGTTGTTGGAGCCGTTGTCAGAGCCCGGATCGTTGCTGCCAGAGCCTTGGCTGCCGTTACCGGAACTGCCACTGTCCCCTTGAGAGCCAGTGTTGCCGCTATCAGAACCCTTGTTCTTGCCTTCGGCATCATGCTCACCGCTGGTTCCCTGGCTGCCATCGCCATCGGTACCCTTGCCTTCACTGCCAGAGCCCTCGGAACCATTGTTCGACCCCGGGTTGCCACCCTTCTGGCCACTGGAACCTTGGCTGCCGTTTGCAGCATTGTGGCCAGGCTTGGAACCATGCTTACTGCCGTCGGAGCCCTGGTATCCACTGCTAGACCCATCGTGACCCTGAGATCCATCGTGGCTACCGTTGGGGCGTCCCTGCTGCTTAGACCCTTGGTATCCCTGCTGACCATGCACACTGCCATCATAAGGCTTGAAGAGCTGACCAGTAGTATCACACTGATCATGAGTACACTCAGAAGGATAGTAGCAAATGCTATCATCGCTATACTCAGTCTTCTCAGGCTTGTACACAGTCTTCCCAGTGCAGGATGTGGCGTCACAGTAGTGAGGAATGTACTCAACACCACCTGGGCAAGAGCATGGGCTGGGCAAGTAGACCAGCTGATCAGCGCAGTCTTCTCCTGGGTAAGGGTGGAAGACGTAGACGATCTCAGGCTTGATGGGTTTGCCGTTGGGGAGGTTGCATAGGCCGTTGATGCAGATGGCTGTGGCTGTGATAGTGGTGGCAAAGGTAGCTGAAGCTTCGGTGACAGTGGAAATGAAAGTGGTTGTTACAGTAGAGACGTCAGTGACGGTGGCACCTGGTGCAGTAACTGTAACGCCATCTTCGGTGATGATAGAAGGATCTTGGGTAATGACAGAACCAGATTGGGTTATGACATCGCCAGACAGAGTGAAAACAGAACCAGGAAGGGTAACAGTAGCACCTGGGATAGTGATAGTAGCTTCATCAGCTCCAGTAGCGTCAGTCCCGGTAGCACCAGCAGCTCCTACGTCAATGTAGATGATCAGGAGGACATTGGCAGCGACATTCTGACGTCTAGAGAGACGACCACGACGAGCAGGAGAAGTCTCTCCACCGCATCGCTGGTCTTCTTCGCCAGGGCAAGGGATGTCGCATTGGTCATCACCAACTCTGGAAGTATCATCGTCATCCAGAACATCACCGCAGTAGCAGTTTCTAATAATGGTTAGTTAACCTTCAAATACCAATAAAAGAATGTTTACTTACCCGGTGTATGTACCGAAGAAAGCTCTTCCGTCACATTGTTCAGCGCACAGTTGTTGGTCCATGTCTCCGCTGGTCAAGGAAAGGCTGAAGGAGGGGAAGCCAGCGTTGGAGCTGAAGCAACCGAGTAGACGGAAGTTACCAGCTGTGTCGGGGTTCTTTCCAGCCGCTGTTGTCTCTGACGCTGCAGCAGAGGTTGTGTCGCTGGTTTGATCTCCATTTGTGGCGGTCGAGCCGGTGGTTTGAGTAGCCGCGTTGTCGTCAGTCGCAGCAGTTGTATCAGTAGGAGCATTGTCATCGCTTTGAGTAGCAGTGGTATCGATGGCTAAGGCTGAGCTGGTACCTGTAACCTCGGCCGCTTCAGCAGTGGTAGTGTCGGCGGGAAGGGTCTCGGTGGGGGTGTCGGTAGAGTCAGTTGCATTGTCAGCAAGACCATCGGTCGTTGTAGTGTCCGCAGCATCGTCCGCAGTGGTTGTGTCGGCTGCGGCGTCTGTTGCAGTGGTATCGACGGGTTCAGTGGCTGTGGTATCAGCGACAAGGTCGTTGGTGGTAGTGTCAACGATAGCATCGTCCGTAGTAGTGGCCTCATCGACGGGTTCAGTGGTGGTATCTACGACAGCATCCGCAGTAGTGGTATCAACAATAGCCTCATCGGTCGTAGTAGGCCCAACGACAGCATCGGTCGTTGTATCAGCAATGACATCGGCCGTAGTAGTGTCGGCGAGAGCGTCGGTTGTGGTGTCGATGACCTCATCAGCAGTAGTCGTGTCCACAACAGCAGCTTCCGTAGTAGTATCAGCATCAGCTTCTTCAGTTGTTGTAACAACGCCAGCCTCAGCAGTAGTTGTGGTCTCAGAAGACTCAGCAGCAATGCAAAGGCCAGTATCGGTATCACAGTTCGGGAGGAGAGGGTTGGTGCAGTCCGAGTCGTCATCACAAGTAACACCGCCAACAGCAGCGATACAAAGACCAGTGTCAGTATCGCACTCGGGGAGAAGAGGGTTTGTGCAGTCTGAATTGTCTGTACAAGTGACGCCCCCAACGGCAGCAATGCAAAGACCGGTATCTGTATCACATTCGGGGAGAAGTGGGTTGGTACAGTCCGAGTCATCGGTACAGGTGACGCCACCCACAGCCGCGATGCAGAGGCCTGTGTCGGTGTTACACTCTGGAAGAAGAGGGTTCGTACAATCCGCATCGCTCTCGCATGTAACGCCAGCGACTGCTGCAATACAGAGGCCTGTGTCTTCATCGCAATTCGGCAGAAGAGGATTTGTACAGTCGGCATCTGTGTCGCAAGTAACCCCTCCAACAGCGGCTATACAAAGACCGGTATCGGTGTCACAGGAAGGAAGAAGTGGGTTGGTGCAGTCGGCATCTGTATCACAAGTGACACCACCGACAATAGTCTCAATACAAAGACCGGTATCAGTATTGCACTCTGGCAGAAGAGGGTTTGTACAGTCGGCATCGGTTTCACACGTGACTCCGGCTACAGCAGCGATGCAAAGGCCGGTAGCGGTATCGCATGATGGAAGTAGGGGGTTGGTGCAATCGGCGTCGGTGTCGCAGGTCACGCCGCCAACGATGGATTCGATACAAAGACCGGTATCAGTATTGCATTCAGGCAACAAAGGGTTGGTGCAGTCGGCATCAGTTTCACAAGTAACGCCTGCAACCGCGGCAATGCAAAGGTTGGTGTCAAGGTCGCAGTTGGGAAGAAGGGGGTTGGTGCAATCAGCATCATCATCACAGCTGACTCCTCCAACGACGGCTTCAATACAGAGACCTGTATTCGTGTTGCAAGAGGGCAAGAGGGGGTTCGTGCAGTCCGAGTCATCATCGCAGGTTACACCCGCAACGGCAGCAATGCAGAGGTTCGTATCAAGGTCGCAGGTAGGAAGGAGAGGATTAGTGCAATCACTATCCGCCTCGCAATCCATACCCCCAACAACAGCCTCGATACAGAGCCCCGTATTGGTGTTGCAGGAAGGAAGCAGAGGGTTGGTGCAGTCACTGTCGTCATTGCAAGTGACGCCTCCGACAGCAGCGATGCAGAGTCCAGTTGTCAGGGAACATTCAGGCAGCAAGGCATTGCTACAGTCTGCATTGGTCCGACAGTTGACATTGAGCACTCTCGGAACGCACGTGTCCAGACTGTTACAGAAGGGCGTGATAATGGTGCTGGCGCAATCTGCATTGGTGGTGCACGAGACGGCTGATGCCGAATCAATAAAGAGGGCTACGGCGGTCAGGCCGAGTAAACGAGTGTTTTGGTACATATTGGCAAAGAGCGAGTGACTACTAAGAAGAAGAAACAAAATGAAGGTTGGATGTGCTGATGAAAGATCCCCTAAGACTTGAAAATATCGTCGTTCTTATACCCAGAACCTTGACGCTTTCATCCCCTGAGGGACACTTTGGTGAGATTGCTTTCATGCTTCAATCTCAACATACTTCCATGGTTGGTGATTGAAAGTATCATTCCTTGTCAAATGACAGTGACATTGTTTTCGCCCTTGACGAAAACAATATCACTGTGTGTCATTGAGGGATGAAAAGGTTTGGTATGTTTTCTTTCCGCAGCCCAGATACCGACCCCTTGTGACTTCCCTGGTCATCGTGAAATATGTGCAACCTCGTCAACAGACATGTTATCATGGAATGTTAAACAGCTCCGCGTCTTGTAAGCGAAACACAATCCAGGGGAGAACACACAATGACAGCAAAGAATACAGATTTCAGATGCACGGGGTAGGCGGAGCCCCTACGTTGCGCTGTCATTGCTGGGAGTGTGTTCAATTACCAAGGGAAGGTCTGGGACAAGTACCGCTTGTGGCCTTGGTGACTGCTCATAAGATCGATGTTTTCAGTATTACAGACATGCGAGGTAAGACGCTGCTCGATTGGGAGAAGCACTCAGGGGGCGACCTTTTCGCCAAAGAGATCACGAGACACTCCTGTCGTAGTCTAGGAAAGCACGATAGGCCGAGATGGGAATTGAAAACACGTCCTAGAACCAACTGATGAAACCTGGGGGCTAATTTCGAGGGTGTGAACTTCAGTCGATTGCCTCACTTCGAACAAGTAAGCCAGGATACTTTACATCAACAATTGCCGTGTTCGATTCCCGTCGGGCCAAAGGTGAACTAGCTGAGTAACAGCGATATGGAGAGATACGTCCGAAGAGCTCCAGCCTCAGCAGCAGGGAACATGGAGATTGTAACGGTACGTCAATGACATTGTAGCTGCTGTGTGGTCTAACACGTCATGGAACATGGAGAATTGTAATCTTAATCAGAAGTAGAAGAGACCAACGATTGCACCGCCGGTAATAAAGCCCTTTGGAATGTAAGACACAAGATGACAGATGGAATGTGTGGGGCTAGAAACTGTCTGGCCAATTGGTGGGCGGTTGATCTCAAAGACAATCTCGGGTCCATCAACTTCCGTAATTGCCGGGACAAGACATTAAAGCGGAGTGGTAGCTGGCTTGTGTAACCATCAACGTACCGTAACCAATGAAAATACAGATACGCCAAAATACATTGCAATGTCTCAAGGAACGCTAAGCGCCCACGCCCGAAGCGCGAATTTCATCGGCTGACACCGTATCTACGACACACCCTAGAACAACCAGAGACATTGACCAACGGTCTAGACCGTACCTCCGAGCACACATCTGAGACCCTGTCGACTTGAAAGCGGAATCAAACGGCCGCCCTGTAAGGATTGTGACATTCAAGGGTGAAACAAAGTTGGGCAGCCTGATCTACGATGCTACCTGACACAATCGGCCCTTGGTGGCGTTGTATCCTTCCAGTTGGGACCCCTGACATATCATCAGTTGTGTTGCACGCACATACCTTGAACTGGTAACAGCAACATGTGGCCTCTGCAGATGATATGATTCTCGGTAAGCCACTTACACCACGACATCTTGGTTATATCTCCCTTGCCTACGACGCATCACTCGGTGTTCACCACCAGTAGATACTAGCAAACCTCACATAATTGAGCAAAAGCATCGTTTTACTATGCTAACTTGATGAAGTATAACTAAGAGTTATTTGAGATTCAGACTGGAGCCTATAGCCAGGATGAACAGCTGGGGTCAGACCAACTATAACCTCCTGCAGTAGACAGGGTTAGCAATTGATGCAAGGACACAACGTGTTTAATTGTGTTGGCTTGAATTGTACGACTTGATGACTGACCTTCAAAAAACATTGAAGAGAAAAGCAAGCCTCGCAACGGCGCAACGCTATTTGCTCAGATACATAAATTAGCTTACTATTAGATCTTTATTTCTTTCTAACCCAATTACGGAGCCTTATTGAGAAATTCTAGACCCGTGAGGTTTGCTCAATCTCATTAGTTGCTATGGTAGAGGACACAACGTAAGACTTTTCTTCAATGGAGCAATGGTGAAGGGGCAGCTATGATAGCCAGTAATATCCAATTGTTTGTGCCCCCGCATTGTGAAGGTGTAATTCCCATAAGGCAACACGAAGCGGCTCCCGGGAGCTGAAACCAAAACCCAGATGCAGGAAAGGTTAAAAGAAAAGTTAATCGCTTTCATTTGTATCAAGTCGCTTAAATGACCAGCTTTATACTAAAAATATCATGGAGGCCGGTTCTAGATGATTGACCCTCACATGTTGCTTGGGAGGAAGATATCCGCTCTGCAGGGCTTTAGGGTACGTAAGTGTGAAAGAGTACTTTTTTCGAAAGTAAGCATTACTGCTCGACCGTTGCATACCGGTTTTAGGCGTTGTTCCCGATAAGGCTATTCTGAGCTTGACAAAATAGTATTCATTTTGGTTAATGGGAAAACCATCAGGACTTATTGATTTCTTGTGTTATTTACAAAACCCGTCAATGGAAACACGCGTATTTGAGAACTAACCTTGGAAAACTCAACAATGAACTCGCGAGACGATAACTCTCTTGTTAATTGTGGAACCAATGAAGCTCCTACTCCCAGCAATTCCACCGTTACGCGTTTATTTCCTCAAGCGAGACTTGGCCGACGTCTCGGTGAACAATATCTCTCATACAACAAACCATTATTCCCAAATCACACCACGAAAACGGGCTGTGGACTGTGGAGGTGGGTCAGAAGCCTTTCGCTAGAAATTAACAACGGATTTATCGAACGCTATTGCAGTAAAGATCGTCACTGGAGAATTAAACGAACAACAACCATTCGTCTAGATAGATTGTCGGACCGATACAACACGCGCCAAGTCCATGTTCTCGGTGCGACTCCCCAGTTTCTCCAAAAAATCCCACATCATTGACATCACAGTTCTCCAGATCAGCGTGATTTTAAGTTGAGGGGACGCGGGGAAGACTTTTCTAACGGGCCGATATATCATCTGGTGTTTATTTTTTGGGGATATAAAAGGGTTGATCAATCGCAGTAGAATTTTATAGACAGCAGACTTGTTCTCGATACTCTTAATCATGATGAGAAACGCTTTGTTGTCGACCTTTGTCGGTCTTGTTGCTGCTCAGTCTTCTTCCACGACTATCTCTGTTCCTACTGGCACTCCCATCGCTGGTGATTACAATGGCACCTACCGTCCCCAAGTCCACTTCTCACCGCCTGAATATTTCATGAACGACCCCAATGGCATGTTCCGTGATGCCGATGGTCTGTGGCATTTGTACTACCAGTACAACCCTACCCAGACCGTCGCAGGAAACCAGCACTGGGGTCACGCAACTTCCAAGGACCTGTACCACTGGGTCAATCAGCCCATTGCCATCTTTCCTCCCGACAACGAAACCTTTGTCTTTTCGGGAAGTGCAGTCGTTGACGTTAACAACACTTCTGGCTTCTTTCCTGATCAGGACAATGGCGTTGTGGCCATCTACGTAAGTGCTGCGGGAAACTTATTAAGCCTCAAGCTAACACCGCCACAGACGCTATCTTCGCCAACAGTGCAGGACCAGGCCATTGCGTACTCTCGTGATGGAGGATATACTTTTGAGCCTTATGAGGGGAACCCTGTCATCGGCAGTACGTCCAACCAGTTCCGTGATCCCAAGGTTATTCGATACAATGATTCGTGGATCATGGTCGTTGCTTACCCTCAAGACTTTGAGATTGGTATCTTTGAGTCTTCTGATCTAAAGGAGTGGACTGCTACCAGCAACTTCTCCCACCATGGTCTGCTTGGTCTGCAATATGAGTGCCCCAACATGATCCCCATGCCTTACATTGACGAGGAAGGCGAAAAGCAAGATGATCTGTGGCTCATGGCGATTAGCATTAACCCCGGTGCTCCCCTCGGTGGTTCCGTCATGGAGTACTTCCCCGGCCACTTCAACGGTACTCACTTCGAGGCCATTGACGGTGCCGCTCGCATCGCGGATTTCGGCAAAGACAACTACGCTGCACAGTGGTTCTACGGTCTTTCAGAGGACGAGAACCCTGTCTCCATCGCTTGGGCGTCCAACTGGCAGTACACTTCGGTCGTTCCCTCTGGCAGCGAAGGCTGGAGGAGCGCCATGAGCCTTCCCCGTGAGAACTACCTCACCAAGGCGAAGCGTGTGGGCTGGAAGATGGTGTCCAAGCCCTATGATCTCAGCCCTGTTATAGGTCGTGAGCTTGCCTCCAATGATAGCTTCGGAAACTCGACTCTCACCGTTGACTACTCTGACGTTGAGTCCAACGCTATCTATTGGGAAGTAAACATCACCGGTATCCCGGACAGCGGCGTACTCTCCACCGCATCGCTTAACTTGACATTCCTGAGCACAGTCACCGATGAATCCCTCCGTGCTGGATACTACCTCGGCGGCGACTCAGTATTTTTCTTCGACCGCGGCAACACCCGTGCTTTCGACAACATCTTCTTCACCGATAAGATGTCTGCCGGAAGTCTCCCCCGAGATGATGGCTCATGGAGCATGAGCGGTGTAATCGATCGATCTATCTTTGAAGCTTTCATCGATGGTGGCGTTGACAGTATCACCAACACATTTTTCGCTACTCAGCCATTGACTATGATGGTTCTCAGCGCTAAAGATTTGCCTGAGGATGTCAATGTCAGTGTCAAGGTTCACGCCTTGGAGAGCGCTTGGAAGGAGGAGCAGAGCGATGATGGGCTTGTGCGTGGAAACACCACTTCGACCAGCTCGGACTAAGCATTGTATATATTTAAGTAAAAAGATGTCAATTGATTTGTTGTGAACACCCTTGCCTGAAAATTGGGTCAGAAAGTGGGAGGATTGCCATCTCACGTAAGCCTACATAATGTAGTGGATGTCCTGCACACGATGTTAACATAGGCTCTTCTAGAAGCCGGAGATTCTTTGTCATTTTCCTTTTCTTGTTCAACATCCCCGCCAGTAGATACTTCAAATAAGAGAAGATAATTCCAAGTAGAGACTTCTTGCAGTTTGTACCTCACTGTGCAGATCATGGTTGTCTTTGGAGCCCTGCGCTTAATGATCGCTTCTGAGTGGCTACATCAGGTCTGATCCATGTGACTGCTGCAAGCTGTCTTCCAGGCCATCAGGTACTTCATTCCAAAATCAAAGTTGATGCATGACCAGGACCTCCAGGCGCTTACCGCTCGTCTTACCTTTCCAGTCTTTCTGCTCCATTTCTGCCCATCAATCGCCTAACATTCTTACCGCACAAAGCCATCGTTCTTAGTTCGGTCTGTCATCATTTCAGCCCTGTCTATCTTGTCCACGAATATCTAGGCCTATTCTTTTTCCGTCGGGTGGCTAACATCGCCCTTGAAATGGGAAACGATACAGTGAGGCTACGTGACAAGATAGATACTGCACTCCAAGATGCGGAAGCAGGGAAAGAACCGAAGGTCGCTTTCATCGACATTTGGCAGGACGTCCAAGCAGATTACGAAAGTATGCGCGATGCTGTTCATCACTACTTATCTCGTCTTTTTGACGAGAACTGTATCCGCGCAACCGTAGCCAGTCGCACAAAGACTCTTGACTCTATCTCCAAGTCTATTAATCGCCGCAACGATGCCAAACCCGAGGAACAAAAGTACCAGTCTCCTCGTGATATCTTCAACGATTTGCACGATCTTGTTGGTTTTCGAGTCGTGGTTGACTATCCGTCCGGCCTAGATAAGTCTTATCACCTGATTGAGAAAAGATTCCAAGTAGAACGCTACAACTCTTTCTCTTCAGACCGAGCTATTGGCCAGCATTGGAAGACGAGATTCGGAGCGTACGAGACCCGAAACTATCTACTTCGTCTGCGCCGCAGTGAAGATGTTGCCGACTATACTGGGGTGCTGTTTGAGATTCAGGTCACCACCATGGCAGAAAGCCTATACAACAAGCTGGCTCACCCGCTCCTGTACAAAGAATCAAAGGGTGGGCTGTCCCGCAAGGACGAAATGATAATCGACATGGGACATGGAGCTGCTCTGCTCTATTGGATAACTGTTGCCTGTATGGAAGAAAGACTCGAAGGAGCCCAGGAAGGAGGAGATCGGGGAAGCAAATTCCCAAACTCCGTTAGGAACTTGGCTGGGGATGAAGTGACAGTTAGGAGCCTGGATGCAGTGGTTAATGCGACGCCCGATATTCCGTCCACGCCTCAAGATTCGACCTCAATAGACTTTCTTTTGAAGGCTCTTGCAGACATCCGAATCTCTGACGCTTCTGAAGAGAACATTTGGGGAACGATAAGGGAGAAATTAGGGTGCGTGAAATCTAAGGATCAACGGCTGTAAAGGTATCTATATACTAACACCCTATGTTCAGGTTCGATCAGCATCAAATACTCGGCTCACTTCCGACAGTGCCCGAGGCGCGCTTTGACAGCAAGGATCTTGAGGACAGCCCCAAGTGTCACAAAAACACCAGACAGGAAGTGCGGCATACGATCAAGAGTTGGGTCGACGATAATACGGCTGAAACCTTCTTTTGGCTGCATGCCCCTGCCGGAGTGGGTAAATCTACTCTGGCACGAACTCTCGTGGATGACCTGAGACATCTCCAGTTAGCAGCTGGATATTTCTTCAGACGAGGCAACGAATTACGGAATGATACGTCTCGTGTGTTCCCTACAATCGCTGATCAGCTAACAAGAACTATCCCCTCTTTCGCCAACGCTCTTCGACGATCCATCGGAACGATGGATATTGGATCGATGGATAAAATGTCTCTACGAGATCAGTTCAACACACTCATATACAATCCTTTGTGCTCTATCGAACACATACCATCCAATATGCTCATTATATTCGATGCACTCGATGAGTGCACGAAGCTAAGCAATATTCAGACAATTCTGGAGCTTTTGGCGCGGCTCAAGGATCTCGAGAATTTTCGAATTTGCATCTTCTTCAGTAGCCAAAACACTCGACTTCTTCATAATGCCTTTCAACCGTTCAAAATCAAGATGGCATGTCGCGAAATGGCATTACACGAACAGTCCTTGGCAGCCACTCGACTAGAGATGAGGGCTGTTCTCAAGGATGGTCTAGAAAAGGTCAAAGAGCAAAGCAACATCAGACAAGACCCATGGCCAAGTGATGAAGACTTCGATACCATCCTGCGCTATGCCACGAGTCCCTCTCCACTTTTCATTTACACGTCGACCTTCCTACGTCATATCAATAGCCGCGATCCAGAAAGGAGGCTCCAGAGATGGCTCGAGACATCCAGACGTAGTGTTTCGCAGTTGGATCACATTTACGATCCAATTATGAAGTCTATCTTGGTTGGTGATGGAGATGACAACATGCAAGACCCTTTGGATCAAGACGAGATCCTAAACCTTCAACTTATCTTGGGGTTTCTTGTTCTTGTCACCAGACCTATGTCAGCCAGGACCTTACAGGCCTTTCTTGGGATGGACGAGAATAAATTCAAGACGACCCTAGAATCCCTTCACGCAGTCGTGCGCGTCACAGATGACGATTCCCCCATTAATCTGATTCATAAATCATTTGCAGACTACATACTTGCAATGAAAGACGAGGCTGCAGCGAATTTCAGGATCGACTTCATATGGGTCCATGGTCAATTGGCAAAACGATGCGTCGAGCGGATGAGGCAAGGACTACGGAAGAACATTTGCAATGCTAGCCATCCATTGATCACGTCTCGCGACTTTGACAAAGACATGGTGACAAAGTCTATCCCGCTGGATCTCACGTACGCTTGTACTCACTGGGTACAACACCTAAACAGCAGCCAGGATGGTTTGGACCTCGCAAGAGCATTTCTGGAGGAACACCTACTACATTGGCTAGAGGCACTCTCTATACTAGGCGCATTGGAAGACGGGGGAGTAGCCATCAGAGCTCTTCTCAATCTCGCACAGGTATGGTGCCCTAGTCTTACTATTTTGCTTGGTAATATATCTGACCTTTTCTCAAACAGAAACCTCCAGACGCTAGAGCTCTACCCGGGCCCGGCATTGTTAAAGAGGCGCAGGTCTTCCTGCGAACAAATGTTTTGATGATCAAGACCTATCCTCTTCAAATCTACGGGGTCTGTTTTGTGCGCGAACAAGCATCAAGCAAAGTTAAACAACTTTTTGCTCCATCACGGGCCACTCGACTGGCAAGTTTTGCGAGTATCCGGGGCGGTATACCAGTGTTGCCACCTGGCGGGTATGAAATAGACATAGGAGGAAACGATAGCATTGCTATATCCCCGGATGGCGAAGTTCTTGCAAAACATAGTGAAACAATTATCGTCATTGCTGATACACAAACAGGCCTGACCTTTGATCGGATTCCAGGTCTGGTCAAAGAACAGGTGCCTTGGATGCCTAACAGATCGCACATTCTCGCTATTGATTTCTCAAATGATCAACTTCACATCGTCGGGATGACTGATGACACAAAGGTCATTGTTCGAGATACCCAATCGAAGGGAGACCCTGTCTTGCGTGGTTCTCTGAAGGCTGTCACCGAGGTATTTGAGACAGGGGATATAAATGAGGAGAGTTCAATAGCTGTTGCGACGAGAGGCACGATGGTCTATGCTTGGAATTTCCAACTTGGATTTGACTCGATCATAGAGACCAGCTCATTGATTGAGGAGCCTCAAGTGGTTAATGGCGAGGTCAAGAATCGTATAACCGATGTTTCACTATCAGCAAAAGGTTCAACGGACTGGACGATTGCATTGATCAACAAGCTTGGGGATGTTTTCGTCTGGTCTGCATCTCAGAAAGCAGGAGAAGTAGTGCCTTGCATCGGAAACCACCCTTTTGAGTCGCATTATCCCCGTGTGGCCATATCACCCTGTGGAACTCTTATCGCATCGATCAACTGTGGGAAAATTTACCTTTGGCGATGGTATAAAAGGCAAGGCTCTCACGTCCATACCGTATCGTGGCCCGAAAGAGTAAAACCATACATAGTAAGGTTCTTTCCGAATGGGAAAGCGATTGCAGCTGGGGAAATTGGTAAATTGTCAGTGATACCAGTACCTGAAATACTTACAGCAAAGGATAAGAAGGCATCGAAGGTTCAAACAAGGAAGGTATCACGGAAAGACCAAATAGTTTCGCAAACATTATTCGATACCAGGGCTACCTTCAACCATCAGAGGACCATGCGCCGTTGGCGGCATTTCTTTACCAGCTTTCACTCGTACCCTCAGTATGCCGAGATACCGAAGACTGGTAAGGTCCTCCATATGCACCTGGCATCCAATAGGCAAACTCTTGTCACCTTTTCAGAAACTAACGGCGTGTTGGTGTGGGATGTCGAGACAGGCTGTTTGCAGCATAAGATCCACAAGGCTCAAGGCATCGGAGCCATTTCTTCAGATGGGAATCTGCTCGCTGTTAGAGGACGGTTAGGCCATCTGAATATATGGGATCTTCGACCTTCTCCAGCAACATTACAGAGTTCCATCACTGGCCCCTTCAAACTTCCGAAATGTATGGAGTTTACCTTAGACTCGAGGAGCTTGGCAGTTTGCGACATTGGTAGCCTGAGTTGTTGGAACGTAAATACTGCCGAGCGCCAATGGATCTACGAAGACTCTTCACTGCGCGGTACAAACCTGAAGGTCTCGCCTGATGGACTTACAATAGTTGCGTTCTCAACCTCGAGATGTTACTTGATGGACGCGGTGACAGGGTGTTGCCGGACCAAGCTCGATTGGCCGTCATTCGATCTCAACGGGATTCCCACGGTACATGAAGACCTTCTGGTAGGGGATATCTGTGTTTTAGAAACCGGCAAATCTGTCCTGCTTTACTTATCTAGATCAGATGGAGTGCTGGTCTGGGATCTGGAGTCAAACAACATATGTGTTCCAGACTCAGGAGTTCTTTATGAATCTAGGCATATTACTTCCTTCTCAATGGAACCCAGAAGGCGAAAGGTGAACTACAGAGGCTATGATGTTTTCCCCATACGAGATGGGGAAACATATGCAGCAGCTGGCAACCGGATGGTGTTAGCTGCAGATGATGGACAATTTACTGTTATAGATTTTGATGACGATAAGATAGGTGAGATTTAGGTAGTCGTGAGAAGATACTTTACCGTAGTGTATAACTATTCTTATCTCATTTAAAACTATGTACGCTGGTACATCACTTGAACATCATACCAGCTTCACTTCCATGGCTCGGTTAGAAGAAGATGCGGCGTGGAATGCATGCGAAACAACACCTTCCGGATATGGGACACGCCGGAAGGGTCAAACTGATATGTCGTTGGCCAACTGGCAAACAACCCTGACAAATGGTGGGCGTGTGTTGAACCAACACGCATAACAGCACAGTGCATAGCGACCTTCAAACTGTCACCTCCGCATTCGACCCTCGAATAAAAGCATCAATCATACCATTCCCATTTTCTTCTTCCACACTTTTGAGCATAATCGGCAACACGTCTAGTCCGACACCTTGCGGTGGTGCTGCTCGTCAGGTCTCACCCAAATCGAAATCGGCAAACCCTCGTCAATCTGAACCCCCTCACGCTGACACTGGTCTTCTTCCTCCAGACCATTGGGCGGCTTTACCCGAAGTAAGCGGTGACAGATATCTGAGAAGCTATGGCCCCCCGATAAGCTGAACTGTTCCCTAGGAAGACAACGACAGAAGCGATGCTGAATCAAACCTGTCTGGCAATGCCAGCTCAACAGGATCTCTAAGCTCTAGCATCTTGGAGTACAGGACAATCCATGGCAGATCGTACCATAGGGACCGGGGGAATGCTGATTATTGGTTTGTTATATCTCAATCAAAGTATACTTGCAGCTAACTATGGAACAGGGGGCCTATTGATGAAACCAGTCAGGAAGCTATGGATATTAAGTGAGTTTTGTATAACAATTTGGGGGTTCAACTTATCAGTATCCCGTAGCCATCAGGTGCTCACCCTCCTGATGGGTGATAAGCTTTACTTAGCACCAATCTCGGAGAACATACAGGTATGGTTCCCGAAACAGTGTCATAATCAGTTAATTGATGATGATGTCTCGACAGGCGGCTGTAGATATTGGAACTGGGACAGGTAAGTACTGTGTGTAATGTCAACAGGGTTAAGAGGCTGACAAGAGGATAGGAATATGGGCTATGTGAGTAGCCCTTAAATCAAACCAGGTTTAGATTCAACATGCTTACAGTAAGTACTCTAGCGAATTTGCCGATATGTTTCCAAATGCGTCAGTAGTTGGGACTGATCTAGCGCCCATCCAACGAAGTTGGGTACCGCCCAACCTAGAATTGTAAGACCTATTGGCTTGATATACACTCTAAGGAAAACGCTAACTAACTCTGATCTAGTCAGATAGACGACTGTACTCAGCCATGGACTTTCCAACCTGAATCTTTGGACTATGTGCATTTTCGCTGGATGCTTGGCAGCATTCCCGACTGGACAGCGCTCTTCCAAGAGGCTTATAAAAGCCTTAAACCAGGGTGTTATATCGAAAGCTTTGAGCCCTCGTCATGTTTTGAGAGCGACGACGGTACGGTTGCTGAAGGGAGCCCGTTGCATGAATGGGGTCGATTGTTCAGGGAAGGGGGACGCAAGATAGGCCGACCTTTTACGGTCTACGAGGACGGTATACAGGCGGAGGCTATGCGACAGGCTGGATTTGATGAAATTGAAGAAATAGTTTTCAAGGCAAGTATTACATCGATCGGATTACCGACACAACGAATAACCATTTCTAGAATCCCGTTGGTGGTTGGCCGAAAGACCCAAAGCTGCGGAGCATAGGACAATACATGCAAGCTGCCATTAACCAAGATGCGAAGGGAAGTGTAATACAGATGGCCACTCTTCTAGGCTGGACTGAATCAGAGGTCACTGTGTTTGTCTCCCACCTACGTCGTGAGATCTCTTCCCCCAAGATCCACTCGTACTTTAAACAGAAGGCAGTCTGGGGCCGGAAACCTGACGTGGTTCAAGCCGATTAGATACCGAGGAGACGAGCTGATGTCAACATACATTGCTGAAGATAGCTTGTGAATATACAACAAACTTGACCCGTTCTCTTGATTGCAACTTCTGTGTGGGAAATGGTCTCAAAATCCTTGTTCCTTCGCTGACTTAAAGTGTGAAGATGGGTTCCTGGCAACATCTGATCAATCACCGCTTTAGAATAGCTTGCTCGACTGGTAACGTCAACATACAAGGCAGTCGTTACTCGGCTGCAAGCGGTGAGACTCCTACAAGTACTCTAAACTCCTTGCACTCTCACTCTCGTGACAACATCCCTAAGACTTTCTTGTGGGACACCCAGCAGCTCATTCTCCAACACCCCACGCTCCTTGAAATCAGACCCAAACCCGTCGAGTAGATTAATAGCCAGTCCAATTCTTCCGACCGCCATCATCCTCGACATGAATTCCGTGGCTGTCCTGGCAGCTTCAATTGCGCGGGGAATCTCTTCTTCAGTCTTGACGCAAGAGATCTCCCATCCGTCCTCGCCCACAATTCTTTGTTCTTCGGCAAGTATATCGTTCAGCGAGAGTTCGGTCGATGATATAAAGACAGTTCGATTGTGTGTCTCTTCGGGATGGTTTAGAATGCCAACGACTGCTTGGCCTATAGCTTCGCGCGTAGTGGCTGTGAACTTTGCATTTCCGTCATCCCAGATTTCGGCTTTCTTTACAGAGGGATCGATACCGAAGAAGCCGACTTGGATGCAACTAGATAGATTAGTATGTGTCCATCATATAGATAGCAGCTTGTCACTTACAAGTCTAAGAACACTCCACAAGCTACATCAGTCCAAGACCAACCCGGCTGTTCCAAAGACTTCAAATCTTTGATCATAGCTACTTTGTTCGCAGCTACCGGAAATACTTCAGCCGCTGCCTGGTTGCTCGCATCTACGCCGAAGCCAGATGCAACTAATCTCTTGACGCCGGCTTCGATTGAAGCACGGGCCAATGACGGTAGATGATGTTCGCCAGCGAATCCTATAGCTAGGACCACAGCATCGTTACCACTGAAGGCGTTGACTACCTCGCCGTAGGGATAGTCATCTGGTACTTGGATGACTTTGATAGACGAGGGATATTCTGTTACTTTCGAGCTAACTCGAGTGATAACTGTGAGGTTGAATTGATTGGACTCTTGCAATGCCTTTGTGATAAACGCGCCAACGCGTCCAGAGGCCTAAAACAGGTTAGCACTATAAGTCTGCGTGGACTAGAAGTTCAGGCGACTTACACCAACAATTGCGATATTTTTGAGTGAAGTTGCCATTTCGCAATAAGGTCTTTGATAAGCTGCTACAATTGCTATGTGTATGGTTTCTCATATCGAGCGAGGAAGGCATCATATATCCAGATCCTTATCTCGCATTTACGTCTGAATTGAAAAAACGATCCGAGAAGTCTCCGAGCTTACAGCTATCCAACGTCAGCAACTAGGGTGTCCAACATCTCCACTTCACTAACCCATCCCCCGTTAGCGTGGGTCGGCTTACGTTTGGTCAAAATACATCCACTTTTGGGAACAAGATTCAGCTCAACGTGAGCCTAGGGCTCTATTCTTACAATGTGTTCTAAGGCAAGATGGCTTTGCGGACCTATTTTAACCACATATCCGAGCAATATTAGCCGAACCAATATCAATTAAACGCATTGTATTATGCTGAAGAGCGTCTCATTGAATGGGGCAATATTTAATGATGATATTTCAATGATGTATGTGAGAAATCCCTGCTGTAGTCACTTGCACTTAACGGCTAATGTAAATTTATATATACAACACCGAGTGCTAGATTGCCTGGAGATGCAAGATAGCTCTGCGGGGAAGGGTATGTGGTTTATCTCGGAATTTCGGAATAAGCACATACTATACGTTCGGAACATCCACTACATATTCCGGCATACCGTGTAGTTTTCCCGTATCAGGAAATAATAGTCGATACAGGAACTCCTATAATAGTATATCTAGCAAGCCACTGAAATGGTCAATATCTTTTCTTTTTACTACTTTACTATCTATCACCAACGCCATGCCGTCTTCAAAGGAAGGTCACTTGTGGACCAGTGCCGGACTGACTACGGGTCTTATTACCGACTCAGTTGTGAATGGAACCCCCGATTCACAGTTTCTAGACAGATATGATGTCGTTGTTATTGGGACTGGTTTTGCTGGACTAGTCGCCGCTCGAAATCTTAGCCGTGCTTCGAACGCTAAGATTCTCCTGGTTGAAGGCCGCGATCGAATCGGTGGAAGAACATGGACCGCCAAGGCCTTGGGGGAAGAATTTGAGATGGGAGGAACTTGGGTTTATTGGTAAGCGCAAGTATTCTCCGGCAACTTTTGGCATCTGTCTGAATGATGACCGCAGGAATCAACCACACGTGTATTCTGAGATCTATCGCTACAACCTTCAAGGCAATTTAAAAACATCAGCTGGCACGGTTGACGCTAAATCCACATTATATACAGCAGCATTTTCGGAACCAGCCAACCTCGACGGAAAGGAAACAGCCGCTGCGGTTCAGAGGGCGGCAGATGCCTTCTTCTCCATCGACGGTCTAACCAGTCGCAACTTAATGCCATACCCGCACGACCCGATGCGACACCCAGCGCTTTGGAAGAAGTATGATCATCTTTCCGCCAAAGACCGTCTAGACCAGCTCGATATTCCTCAAATTGAGAAAGACTTATTTGATGGCATGATAAGCTCATTTGGATCAGTTCCTGGATCTCAGTGCGGATTTACTGAAGTATTGCGCTGGTACGCGCTGGGTGGTCACTCAATGGCTGGCGTTTTTGAACATGCAGGCATCTTCAAGTTGGGTAAGGGTGGCATGACCTCACTGGCGCGGGCTATCTTATCTGAATATCGCGGTCATTTACTTTTTGAGACTACGATCGATGCGGTCAAACAGGACAAAAACAGTGTTACCTTGACTTCAAAGAATGGTCGGAGTATCCAAGCTCGTTATGTCATCTCGACGATACCTTTGTAAGTTGCCATTTACTCAAGTTTCAACTGGAGCGCTAACCCCAGGAATAGGAATTGCTTGGCAGACGTCGCCTTTACTCCCCCACTCTCGTCCTTGCGTCAAGAGGCTGTCAATGCTGGTCACATCAATCAGGGCGCTAAGATTCACTTCAAGTTAAGAGAGACTGGAGACGGATGGTTCTCCATGGCAAGTGGCTACGGAGCATCGCCATGGTGTTTCGCCTTCTCTGATCATAACGGCACACGTACCAAGGATAGGACATACTGTATTGGCTTTGGCTATGGAGGCCATCTTACTAATCCGCGCGCCAGCTCTGATATCATTTCCAGCTTCAATACTCATCTGAAGCCAGACGCAGATGTTGAAGCTTACCTTACGCACGACTGGATGAATGACGATCTGTCCAAGGGCACTTGGAGTTGTTGGGGACCTGACTCCATGAGCAAATGGTTCAGTGAGCTCCAGAAGCCACATGGACGGGTCTTGTTTGCTAGCGCCGACTGGGCTAATGGATGGAGAGGGTTTGTTGATGGTGCGATTGAGAGGGGTGTGACTGCAGCTGTAACCGCAGAACAACTACTTTCTCGGGATAAGATCAGTTCTCAGCTTTAGAATCAGAGAAACAGTGAGGAGAAAGACGTTGCAAGTCTTGTTGGAGTAAAATCTAAATGCTCTAATTATTATTTTCTTGCAACTGGTTTTCCTACGTTTGATGAGATGTTAAAATGCTGACCCGCGGAATGTTCAACCAACAGTCGTTGATATACGCGACATTTCAGTAACTTCCTAATAGGGACTTGATTGCAAATGTGCTCTGTGCCACTGTATGTTATCATCGAAGCTGAGACAGAGTCTTATATTGTACATTTAATTCATTATTAACACTTATTACCTGGGATAGTTTTTCCATCTTAAAAGCAAATTTGATAGATGTTTGATCCTGGGATAAGTTGTTAATGCGAACTGTAGGGTACTCCAGCTATGCACAAATGTGCATAACTTCCATACGCGTCGCGACAATAGCACGTCTCCGTCCGGCTGTCGGCGACCTGCGGCGTCTGTTCATATCCCGTATCCACAGTCCTTGCCTTCCTTAAGGAGTTAGCGGACGTTCTGTTCCTCTTACATAACAGAATAGCTTATTTTTTCTTGACTCCGGTCTTGCAACTGAATCAGTCCATAGATTCTGCACTAAAAAATTTATTCTCATTCTACGATGAGTCCTCAAGTCTTCCTGTCTTGCATCTCATGCGATACTAGTGATGTTTATCTTGCATTTTGACCTAAATGCACTGGGAAGAAGAAGGTCCATCTCTTTGTGGAGGCTTCTATATTTATGCATGCGTGGCGATGGCGATATCCTTGGCATTTCGATTGAGTTCAGAAACACTAATAGTGACCAGATTGCGGAGACTTACGAGCACCGGCCTTGTCTTCGATTGGTCTAGACGCCGAGGACTAGGATGTAATTTTTCTTCCTGCTTCGGAGATCCACAGAATCCACTAAAAAGAAATACAAGCTTGCGGCAACTTGCAGAGATCCCCCTTCTTTTTACTCTAAATATTTTTCTTTCACGTAATACTTACCTATCCTGTCAAGAAAACATTGTCTTAATACGAAAAACATGGCGACAGTACGAGCTCAAGAAAATGAAGCCAGTGGAGATAAAGAAGCGACGCTCTGGTCTGGGGATGATTGTCCAGAAACAAAGACCGATTGCTATGCGACTACGACCAAACAAGTTTCAGCTAGGCAAGCCGACATCGAGTTTCGCCAGAAGTTTGGCGATGCTGGTCCCCTCGGTCTGTCTGGTTTCGCTTTTGCGACATTCTTAACGGCCTTGGTTAATCTCAATGTCCACGGAGTCACTATTCCCAACATTGTGATCGGACCGGCTTTGGTTTATGGTGGCCTTGCTCAACTACTCTCTGGCATGTGGTCAGTTGCCGTTCTTACATAAGTTTCTGAATGGAGTCTCATGACATGTACAGGGATATCGCCAATGGCAACACAGTTAGTGCAACCATTGCCTGCTCGTATGGCTGTTTCTGGATCTCCTACGCCATCAGTATGATTCCTTTCTTCAACGTTAGGGATGCTTACCCCAGCGATGCGGACTACAACCATGCCAATGGATTGTTCCTCATGGTAGGTCCACCACTAACTCTCTCAATGACACCCGAATACTCATACTGCTTAGGGATTCTTCATCTTCTCAGTGGCCATAACTCTGTGCACTATGAAGTCAAACGTTTTCTCTCTGACACTTTGCGTTCTCGTAAACTGCACCTGGCTGTTACTTGGTGTCGCTAACCTCTGCACTGAAGAGTCGGGAGCTCCCAATAAAGTGCTGCTCAAGTGCGGTGGTGCTACTGGCTTGTTGGTCTCTTTCACGGCATGGTACCTTATGTACGAGGGCCTGGCAAACAGACAGAACAGGTATGTCTATCTATCAACACGAGAAGGGTTGAGACTGACTCATGAAGCTTTGTTCTACCACCGAACCCCCATCTTCCATGGAACCCAAGCCGACGACAATAAGAAAAGTATAAAAAGCTTATAGAACAAATGTTTTAGCCCTTAACCTGAAACCCATTTCCTTCTCATAGATATCAGCCTCTTCAAAATATGCAACTCATTCTCAGTCCCGTGACTAAGTAGTGTGTGTATGGGCCAATAATTACTTTAATGTAGTTTTGGAGTCGTAGACTCTCTCTGAAATGCTCTCGCCGTCCGATCAAGGGTTTCATATTCAAGATGTCGAAGAAGTACAATTCTGGCCTCAATATTAAGCGGAAGTACCCATCGATCATAGGATGAGCAAAAACCTTTATCCGATGCCCCCACGGGGCAACCCCAATGGTGTGGGGTACGTTAGTCTAGAATGTGAGGGTTTATTTAGATTGCATGCATAATCTTTCCTCCAATTTCATTTCCAGACGCAACCCGACGCCAGATAGAAGCTGAGAAGGAATCAGCTCGGAACATATCTTGATCATCCTTTCACATCACCATTTAAAGACCCACACTTGCGACCAGCTTACAACAGCATCATGGCATCCACTCGAACATCTCCGCTGGTTATGGGCGGCGCAGGTTTCAGTTATCAACTGACTCCAAAGCCTGAATCCCTTCCAATCGTTGACATACTCCTACGCGCCTTCGAACTCGGGGTGCGCACCATCGACACTTCTCCATACTATGAACCCTCAGAGCAGCTCATGGGAGCCGCACTCTCTGACTCGCGCATCACTTCCAAATACAAGCGCAGCGACTATGAACTCATGACTAAAGTCGGTCGCATTATGGAGCATGAGTTCAACTACTCACCGGAGTGGATCCGAATATCTGTTGCCCGATCGATGGAGCGCTTCCAGACAACCTACCTGGATGTTGTCTTTTGTCACGACGTCGAGTACGTTCCTATAGAGGAGGCGGTGACTGCTGTTGGTGTACTGCTTGAGTTTCAGCGCGATGGTTCTGTTCTGCGTGTTGGCATCTCAGGCTACGACATCGATGTCCTGGCGAAAATTGCTACGCTCGCACAAGAGCGTTACGGGCGACCTGTGGATGTTATACAGACTTGGGCTCAGCTCACTCTTCAGAATACACAAGCAGAAACTCGAGGTTTCGCTCAGTTCCGTGCCGCTGGTGTAAAGTCCGTCTTCTGCTCGAGCCCATTGGCAGTTGGACTTCTCAGAACTGGTGGTATTCCTGTGGGCTTAACCGGCGATTGGCATCCTGCGCCTCAAGGCTTGAGAGCTGCTGCGGCTGAAGCAGCCAAGTGGGTGGATGAGAATGGAAATGGGGAGAGCCTTGCATTCCTGGCGATGCAATATGCGATCTTGAAGGCCAAGCAGAATTGCGATGCTTCGTTTCAGGTGTCTACGATTACAGGAATCAGCACTCTGTCTGACTTGGAGCAGAATGTCGCAGCTGCGAAGGCCATTCTTAACCCTGCCAAAGAATCGGAGAGTTTGCAGGACTATACAGAGCTGGATTCACACGCGGTGGAGAGTCGATCTGGACTCTATGACCGTGTTCGATCAATGCTTGGAACCTGGATAGACTATGACTTTACAGCGAAGAACGCAAAGGAATAAAATAGGTATATCAATGTAGCTACCTTTGAAGATGTCTTTTCTCCTTTTAGCCTTTTAGGACCTACTTTAGAAGTATATTTCTTAATAGTCTTTCTTTTATTGTTACTTCTTTATTACGTACTAGATCTTTTGTTGGACAAAAATAACTAAGCAAACCAGCTTGGGCAGTTAAACACTGACCCTATTTAAACCTGGATTTAGTTTGCCAGTTACTTTATATCATGCCCGTGCCCTGTTATTCCAGACCAGAATGAGTTGGTCGCTTGCCAAACATCACGGAGCATGATGGTTAGGTATTCAATGTAGGGTGGTCCGCAAGATTAGCCCAAAAGTCAACCTCAAACTCCCATGGCTCGAGATTAGCAAACAGGTGAAGCTCGCTGGTCAAGTTCCCGTTGTTGGAATCTTGTGATTGTGCTTGTTGGGCTCCGAGAGAGGCACCACTTGATATAGAATTGAGTAAGCTTTGCATGGTCCTTGTCGCCCGGCTGAAGAGCGCAAAATTCGCTTCGCCTGCCCTAACAATGGCGCCAACTTTTAGTTTTGCGACAAGAATACTAAGGTCCTCAATAAACTTCGCCCGTTTGTGGTTGGCCTGGTCGCCATATAACGGGAGGTTCAAGAGAGCTAGTGATATTATACCAGCCGCAGGCAAGCCATACTGGGCAACCTCAAATAATGTCAATACAATGTAGCAATGGGATCGGAAACTTCAAGCTTACCTTCCAAGTCAAAGATGTACCCGAATTGACAAGTCGATCACGTAACATGATCGCTTCGGTGACAAGACTGAGCATCTCGCCTGCTGTGGCTAGTAGAGATTCTCCGGGGTACTCTAATTGCCTCGAGGACGCAAGGTGGAATAGGAAAAGCGTATGCAAATAATCCAGACGGATCCCGATGAGGAGGTCATTGGCGAATGGGCCAGCTTCGCTGAGTTTGAGACTTTGTGCTAACTTAAGATGATCTGGCAAAGCACTCCAAGTATTTTCAATTCTTTCGAAGATTCCCCTACCAGACCTTAGTGTCAGTTTGAAGTCGAGTCGACAAGCAGTATTATCTCGGAAACTACCTACGCAACTTCGGTGGTGCTAGGAAGATCCAGCCCCGAAGGCGGATTCCTACGAGAAAATTTGAGAATGTCTTCTTTGAGAAACGAGAATCTCACGCGGCATCCAGTATCTGCCATGTGATTGAAAGGCTCATAAAGCATAGGTACTCCTTGTGAAGTTTCGGCGCTTAAATTGGAAAGACTTCTACCGCCTTGCCATGGGTTTAAGTCATTACAAGGAAGTGTGGAAGTGCAGTATTCACGAGCTATCCGCGGTGGGCGGCCAAGAAACACTGCAAGCATCTTGTCAGCGGTGTAGATACGTGCAAAAGCCGCCTTTCGTAGCTGCGCGATGAATGGAGGAACGCCCGATGCGATATCTGGCAATTGATGGTATCCGAGTGCAAACAGACTGCTGCTCGCATCGCCCATCCTTCTCCAGGAGTGGTAACCTAAAAGCAGAATATTAGTTGATTTGACAATAGCAGGTGTACCTATTGTGCAAAAGCGTACTTTGGTCTCCATGTACCTGCGTGTGCAAAATCATGTTCTCGTATTGCAGAACAAGCTGAAGATCGTTAAGGCTATCAAGAGACAGACAACATTCAATACAAAGATCCCCTATGGACGTCAGGGTCTTTGTCAAAGAAACCTTTTCGCCATGAGAATTATAAAGTGGTATGAACGACGGAATATCAATGGCCGCACGGCACGCAGCGATCAGGAAGATACCCAGTACTTCAAGTCGTAGGTTTTCCCCCATGGTCTGATCAAAGAAGTCTTCAGTATCTGATGTGTCCGTTAAGTTAGTTAGGCGCCGGCTGTTCTTGAGCAGCCAACGCGCCTGTTGTGCGAATGATGCGGGTTCGGGTT
Source organism: Fusarium citri (assembly GCA_004367485.1). Taxonomy (NCBI): domain Eukaryota; kingdom Fungi; phylum Ascomycota; class Sordariomycetes; order Hypocreales; family Nectriaceae; genus Fusarium; species Fusarium citri. The sequence continues at coordinate 77,941 of QHHH01000073.1, forward strand.
CGGCCTTCAATTTCCCCGAGAAGTTCAACGTGGCGTCAATAAACCGTGTAACAAGTGGTCCTGCTAGTGCTAGGTTGGTCCCTGAAGCCAGCCAGCTCCGTATAAGATTATGTAATTCGACGATATCCAGATGTAGGAACTGCCTCAACATCTGGCACACTCTTTCTATAGTATCTGGACATTCATCTGGTAGCGGTCTTTCAGTGCCACACTCAAAGAACACTGAATCTTGAAGCAAGCTTGGTGCCGAGTCATGATTCGCATTACTAGCCATTTGAGCAAAGATAGTTGAGTGACTGGATTGGCCAAGAAACCCTGGATTAGGATACCGGTGCGCTGCTAACGAGGAATTTTCAGCTGGCACGGGGGTCGCCATGTTCGCCGTTAGCGGGAGGTTCCTTTCACCGTGACTTAGCGAAGATACGATTGCTTGGTGGACTTCATCTTACGTTAGATGCTCACTCGATTGCCTTGTTCTTTTGAAGGGCATACTTCGGTAGCTACAATGAGTTTCTTGCCCTCGGGCTTGGCATCTTGTACACACTGGCCGCTCGCGGCTACAGGCAAGTTTTGAACGCCTGCATGGATTGCATGCTGCAAGTCGAGCACTCAAATTGCGCTGTGTACCTGATTTTGGAGGCATTTTCACTTGCTGGTTTGATCGGTGGGAAGCTCTTTGTAAACTAAGCTGGGGAGAAAATACGGGTGGAGTGAATCGTAGTGGAAAAACAAATGATCCGCCAGCATATTAGTCATCTAATCATCCAATCAAGACACACCCATGAATGGATGAATGAATTTATTTCGCTCTAGCAAATATGCCTTGTAGGGTCTATATTGTTAAAACTCACTAGATTCTTTTCTCCTTTCTGGCTCCAAGTCTCTCAATCCTCACCAATCCTGCTCGCCACATTTCTCAGCCTCACAACCTACTACGATAAGCCTACCTAATGGCTGAATCTTCTATATCTACAGGTTGACAGTAAACTTTCCATTGGAATCTTCTGCTCCTAGAGGAATGTTTCTAAAACCTATCATTCTTTCCTAGAATAGCCCAGCTTAAAGGTTGCATTCGGTTGCCCTTAAAGATCTCTCAAGAGTGTAAAGAAGAGGTGATTTATACAGAAACAGCTCTGGTATTCGCCTGTCGCTTTCGCCAAATTATACCCGCATATGCGAAGGCCATAGCACCAATCGCTAAAGAAGCCGCTCCGTATGCGATGGTGTTCGTCCAATGGGCATCATCCTCACCTCCTAGGAGGGCCCCGGCGGTTGGCGTCCCAACCAGAACAGCGATCCCAGACACGAAAAAGACCATTCCCATGCGTGTACCAATCTTCTCTGGATTTGGTGATAGGGCCACAATCAGACAAGGCGTAACGCTCACCACACCCCCGGAGAAGAGCCCGTACAACAGAGCGAACGCTATCAAGCCTCCCAAGTTCCGCACCCCCAGCCAGACAAACATCATTACAGCACTCATAGTGGTGACCAGCAACTGAATGTGCAACGCACCTAGCCTATCGGCAAGATAGTTTGGGGCTACACGACCAGGAATGCTCCCAGCGTTCAGTAACACGAGGAGGTAAGAAGAAGAGCTAACAGTAGTGATACCATGCTGAATAGCGAAGAGTTGAGTGTAGAAGAACGCAATATAAAGCGTTAGGAAGACGAAGAAGCAGCCGACAATGAAAAGCGCAAAGACCGGATCTTTGATCGCGTCAGTGTCAATGAATGATCGTACTTGGGCTTTTTGCTTGGTACGGGGATGCATCGTGACTGCAGGGATGACTGAGATGACCAAGAGGATGAGAGCGATAAGTCGCGTAGCCCATGGAAAGCCAAGTGCTGGTTGGAGCTTGCCAAAAACGACTGGAAAGATGATTCCGATTATGGGCGATCCGGTAGACGCAATGCCAATGACCAAAGCTCTTCGACGGTGAAAATATTGCGACAGTATGGCTGTCGAGGGGACATATACAAGGCCACAACCGAGTCCAATGCAGATCCCTTGAGAAAGAAGAATCTGCCAGTATGCTGTCGCAAAAGATGTGATGAATTGACCAAAAATGATAAGAAAGAGGCCGATAAGAAGAAGCGTTCGAAAATAGCCAGCATCGTAAAGGGTTCCAGAGACCGGGGCCAGGATCAACAGTAAAGCTCCCTGTAGCGAGCCGATCCATGAGATGGAGGATGAGGTTGAGTTAGAAAGTATGTGACTCTCGTAGTATGTTTGATACATGCCAAATGAATTGACAAGACCCCAACTGTCCGCAAGTATGATCCAAGAGCATAAGACTTGCATCCAGGCTCGTGTTCCACCTTCGGGGACTGCTTCAGCCATAGCCTGCATTCTGGATGTAGATTTATTTACCACTGTCAGAAGGTTTCCAATGGTCGATAAACGTTCCGCACTTTTCTGTCTTATTTTCCTTCTGGAATTGGGCACAAAAAGACGAGCGTTAATCATTTAAGTAACCGTTTCCCCATGACACACATCGGAGGAGCTATCGTGCTTTTGGAATGGTTTCGGAGTGATCGGCTCATGGTCGTTATTGATCCGATTACGCCGACCACGCCGATTTCCAGACAGCGGAGAGGCCAAACCGCCCCACAGGACCACCTGCCGATTCACTCTCTTTCTCCTTCCAATTTGATCCTTGATACCCGATTACAAACTTTTCCCATTCATTTGATATCAGTTTACGAGATTCGAATGGTGCGAGTGGAGACAATCGGAAGTTCGCATAATAGTATAAGTAGTTCAGGATAGACCACGATAGCCTGACTTAAACCCATCTCAAACTGCATCACGTTCTGCCCCATCCATTGGTCTCTCACCACGAGTTCACCCCAAGTTTCTACCATGGCACCTAAATCGCTTTTCTACCGTAAGTGATTCGTTACTTCAACATCTTCATATCCTACGTATCCGTAGTGGTCTACCGTTCGGTACTAACACCAAAGGTTAGGAACCCTTGACGTGTTCACGAACCAAAGGTCATCTACTTTCTAGCCCATGATCATCCGGCGTTGGTCCTAACAAATGTTACACAGGTTTAAGGGTAATCAGTTGTCAGTTGTCGAAGTTGGCGACGCAGTTTTGTCACCAACGCACATGCAGATGATTGCACGCGAGTTCAATTTCTCCGAAACAGTTTTCCTCCGCCGAGGCGCCGATGGGGAGCTAGCCATCAATATTTTTACACCCGAAAATGAGATGGACTTTGCCGGACATCCCGTTATTGGCACTGGCCATGTTATCTTCGGGCGTCTGCTACCCACCTTCAAGAATGATGAGACATCCTCGACGGCTCGTCTTCTCACCAAGGCTGGACCTGTAGTACTGCAACATGATCCGGCAACAGGGATTGTCGCAGCAGAAGTGCCTCACAACATCCATATCCATTCCCAACCCACCACTTTACAACAACTTGTTGAGACACAGTCGGCTCTGAACAAGGACATGCCATCACTGCAGTCTGGCTTCCCAGTGGTTTCCATCGTCAAAGGCGTCACTTACACGCTAGTCGACTTCACTAGCCATCCTGAGTTATTCGCGAGCGTGAGCTCCGGGCCCAGTCAGAGCACCGCGTTAGATCACGGCTGGTCACCCTCCTTTACTGGGGTTATGTACTATATGAAGTCAAGCCCGGATATCAAGGACGGTATCACAGTGCAAAAGCTGAGAGTCCGTATGATTGCCATCAACCTGGAAGATCCAGCTTGTGGAAGTGGCTCTTGTTCTTTGAGTGCTTATCTTGCGCTGCAACAAGGCGGTCCGGGGGCAAAGTTCAGGTTTCTTATCGATCAGGGACGGGAGATTGGGAGGGATAGCAACATCCAGGTGGATGTCACATTGAACGACAGTGGAAATGAGGTAGCGAGCATTTTCCTAGCTGGACCGGCAGCACCAGTAACTGAGGGTACTTTGCTACTACCTGAGTAGAGTACTATATAGATCTAGGTAAGATATATTCTTTGTTCTTTCTTCTTAGTTATAAATAGATACATATGCAAGTGGAGATTATAGCGTAAAGTACTTGTGGTTGTCTATTAACTAGGGCTAGAGACGAAAGTAACTAGAACTGTGGTATACCTAGGTGTCAGACGTTAGTAGAGATCTAGCTAAAGGCAAGGATGGGCTTTACGTGGCCGCTGCAACCGTCAGCTCAAGCATCTTCCCCCTAGTAAATAGGCTTAAAATAAAAAAGAACAAGCTTGTCGATACGATCATAATTGCCAGGCGGGCATTTGCACTTCCGATTTGGTTGCATATCGCGATTGGAACCATAACTAAGCTGATGATTAAGAGGGTCACAAACATACGGGTAACAACGGTTGTCCAGCTGTGTGAGTAGAAACGGACATGCTGGTCGCGAGAAATAGGAGAACGTCCGTACTATGCGGTGTCAACACCTGTCTACCGTGTGTGGCCCTGGTAATCGACCAACTTACACCGCCCCGCTCATTAGCAAATACCGACAAACAAAGCATTCTCGAGAGTATTGCCAATATCGCCTCAGGCGCAGCCTACTATCATTTGCGTTCAGGAAAGGGCACGTTTGCTGCATTGAGACTTCTCGAGTCTGGTCGTAGCATCATTTCGAACATCGTCATGGAGATGAAAGTTGATACTTCAGATCTACAGGACAAGTATCCCGACCTTGCAGGGCATTTCAAGTTGCTCACAGATACACTGGACTCTGTTGCTCATGAAACCGGATCCAACACTCTCATGAGCGGAATCCAACCTTTGCTTTGGGAGTCGCGCGCCAAGAAACGTCGAGAGGCAGATACGAACCTTACAGAACTCGTTCGCCATATCCGAAACAAGCCGGGCTTTGAGACATTTCTCTTACCGATGACAGCGGAAGACATGATGGCTACTGCTGACCCTGATCCAATTGTGGTTATCAATCTATACGCAGTAGAATCAGATGCATTATTGATAGAGTCCAATCAGATCAGGTCTGTAAGCCTACCAGATCTCACCACATTAGGAGCCCGGACGCGAGTTAATGAGCTGAGGTCCTCGATGGCATCCGGTTGCTATGATATCAGACCTTTGCTGAAGTGGCTATGGACAGCTACCTGTCGTCCTTGTCTAGAGGAGCTTGACTTTGATTGCCCCATTACTGATGGCAACTGGCCGCGGATATGGTGGATTCCCACTGAGGAGCTGTGCCAGCTTCCTTTGCACGCAGCGGGTATACATGAGAAAGGCTCAAAAGAGTCAGTTCTAGACAGAGTTATGTCCTCTTACTCTGTATCAGTACAAGCTCTCAGACACGGCCGACGTGTTCAGTCAGCAAGTAGAGATATTTCGACCCCGAACCAGGCGATCCTGGTTTCTATGCCGCGTACCCCCGGAGACACAAGACTACCATACGCTGAAAAGGAGGTGACAGCGCTCTACGACCTTTGCCCGTCCCTCCACTTAGATCCAGTCAAGCCGAAATGCAAAAAGGATGACACCCTTCATCATCTGAGACAGTGTTCCATCTTCCATTTTGCAGGGCACGGACACTCAGACTATCAGGACCCCTCCAAGAGCTATCTACTTCTTGACGATTGGCAGGATGAGCCATTAACTGTATCCGATCTTCAGGGAATAAAGCTTCAGGAAAATCCGCCTTTCCTAGGTTACCTATCAGCTTGTTCTACCGGGTCAAATGAGAAACAGCAGCTGCTTAATGAGAGTCTTCACCTGGTTGGTGCTTTTCAGCTTGCTGGCTTTCGGCATGTTATAGGCACGCTTTGGTCAGTTTCTGATCAACACTCTGCTGACATAGCCCAAACATTCTACGAGACTCTACAAAGTGAGGGTCTAACGGATAGGGCAGTCTGAAAGGGCCTCCATGAGGCTGTACGAAAGCTCCGACATCAGCAAATTGAAGACGCGCAGCATCTAAGGGACGCGAATTGGCCATTTGGAACAAAGGATGTGCCGAAGTCTGAATGGGAAGATCAGCATTGGGTTCCTTACGTGCATTTCGGAGTTTGATATGTAAACTGTAGGTAGACTATCACATACAAGCAACTTTCCCCTGGTCAGTCCATTGTGCAATGCGATATGCTGGAACTGTTGAGTGCTAATGGTGCTGATGGAACGCCTCAAGGAATGGAAGAGTTGTTGTTAGAGAAGGGAGCCGACCCAAACCTGACATTGCCTATGTGGGGATACAACACGGTAAGATACACCTTGTTCCTGCCTTCTGATCCCTCTTGCGATATACTTGGATCTCATGGATAAAATAAAGATAAATACTTCTAACATCTTATAATAGATTGATCCCGGGAAGACTTGGTCTGCAGTCAGTATCGCGGAGAGGAAGGGAGAGGCGAGAATAATGCAGGTCCTGAAAACAGAAAGGGAGTTCACTTAACCATACTGTTTCAAATCCAGGCGGGGTAATGGTTATATAGTACTAGTCCGCTTCAACAGCCAACTCAGTTATAATTGACCTACCTATCTATGACTACTTCCCGGGCCATAGAGGCGGTAGCTCCAGCTGTTTAGGAGCAAGGATGTTGAAATCATCTCGAATACTGTTGAATTCAGATGGAAGGAACGTCTTGATGTCATGCTTGATTGTGTCTGCAGGCATGTCGTGAAGAATCAAAGCTCAATAAGTTCCGCAAACCTTCGCAAATCCAAGTCAAATACGAAAATCCAATAAACTTATACTAAGAACTCGGAGACAATTTTGGATAGGACTGGTTCTATGTCGGGGTCAAAGTCGAGTGCACATTTCACTGAAAGGGTGAATCCTGGGATATTACTGGCGATTTGGCGGGTGATAGTAGGAACAAACCTAAGTAGGCTGCCTCGATCTGCTTCGCCTCTTTTGAAGAAGAATATAGCCCCGAGATCACGATGATTAGATCTGTCTCTAGCAACAGTGCGTGCAATCGTTGACTTTCCGGTTCCTACCATGCCGCTTAGCCACAGTATCGGCTTCGATGTCTCGTCTGCAATCCAATCGGATATATCTCGAAGCAGGTCAACTCTGGTATCCTGTAAGCACTTCGGATTATGTTCTTCAGCCTGAGAATCGGAACGGGCGCCTGCTGCGTCCGGCGAGCGATCCAAAACAATGTTCAAGTCGATTCTATCAACTGAGGCACTGCAACATATTAACAGTCAAAACTAACACGAAGACATTCTATCTTACCCCAAATTGATCATTTTCTGTTCAACTATTTTCTCGTGTGAGCGATATTCACCTCAATTATTATGTTACTACTTACGTCCCCATACTATCTCAATAACCTGCTGCGTCTCTTGAACCTTGTTGGTCGGAACATACTCGAGAAGCTCTGCGGCAAATGCAGCAGCCGTAGCAGCCGCATAGCGCTGCCATCCGTTGTTTTTATGCGAGTCTGCATAGTCGCAGATACCGCGAATAACGAGACATGGAAACTGATCCATTAACCCAGCAGCTTCCGTTTCGACACAAAGAAACTGATGTCTGTCGGATAGACTATCACGGAAAGCGGCGTCTTTGATCAGGGTGTTGCCAGAGGCGATGATGCCATAGTGAATTTCGGGATCGGTCGAATCTCGCTCTTCACGCTCCACCTCCCATTCAGGGTCGCAATTCGCACAATTAGGACCGTCAATATGGTCGTACTTTGACTCGTACAGTCGGTCTTTCTCCACGCCTGGGTAGGTATAGTTGGTCTTCTTCTTAGTCATGTAGCGGTTGTTTTTGTTCCACATTCCTTCGAGTATCTCAGGTATTTTCGATGGCATCATCTCATGCTGCGCTTGTAAACTCGCCAGGGCATGGAGTAGCACTGGAGGGGGCTTGTTGAGAGAGCCTTTTTGTTCCAAAACGCTTCCCACTTTCGCTTTGACTAAATCGTATTGAACCACGCCTCCAGTGTGTCCCTCAGGCTGGCTTACAACGATATCACCTAGTCGGATATCCTGGTCCTCATCGGGTCGGGAGATGCCTCCACCTATTCCAACCGACAAGGCAATTCTGATATGGGGTAATGAGTGGATCAAATCAGATACAGTAGATGTTGCTGCTGTGGTACCGTAAACCCCTGCTGGGAGTGATGCAATCACGATATTGTGTTGTCCAAGTCGACCCCAGCTATACGAGTTGTTGTCGGGTTCATGTTTATTGAAACCTGCGGGTTCCTTATGGATCTCGTGGAGTAGTGCAGTTGCCGCTGCTCGATCGATTGGTAACGTGGCGATCCACGCGATGGTGTATAACTCTGGGCTTTCAAGCCGAGTTGCCATTTTCACCTTGTTGGGCTCTAAGTCAGCCCCAACTCACTGACATTGGATGAAGAGGAGGTGAGGGGTTTTTGTACGTAAGGCTGCAAGTTATGCTAGTCTGGTCAGCAAGGATTGGAGTCCAATTACAGGGATCGGATGATGACTAAGTAACATTGCTATTATAGACTCACGAATATGGCAATACCTCTTTTCATTTTCGCAGCTACCGTCTGTCGTTGCGTAAAGGTTACAAAGTCGATAGCCCCTCATATCGGCTGTGCAGGTACTTCCAACTGAGCAGTAACAACTGTGGAACTCACCTTGGACAGACCTACGGGCGAGTCCTGCAGTCAATTATCACTGGGGTCTCCGAAGAGGATCGTAGGCAGATTGCGGAGCAGACCTGCCATATAGTCGGGAGTATTGTTGTTCTGGCAGCTCCTCTCTCAGTGATGACCGTGTCAAAGTTGCTTGACGTCTCGTTCAGCATTATACACAGGCGACTCAATAGACTTCATCCCATTTTAAGTATACCTCCGGACTTGCACGACGCAGTCCGGCTGTTGCATATATCGCTTCGAGATTACCTCATCAACCCGAACCAACGCGATAAGAATGAGTTCTGGGTCGACAAGCAGACTGTTCACCTCGACCTATTTCAAGATCTGGTTACGATTGATGAACGACAACTTGAAGGAAGACATATATTTTCTCGTATGGCCTGGAACGGAACGTAAGGATGTCGCTTCTGAGCAGGTAGCATCTTGTATACCCAATGAATTGCAGTATGCCTGCTGCCATTGGGTCTACCACCTGCGAAGAGTTCAAGACCCTTCATACCACGAGGAGGCAGTGTTTATGTTCTTGCAGAGACATCTACTCCATTGGCTAAAGGCCTTGAGTTTACTGGGACGATCTAGGTAAAGCTTTAAAGCCATGGCATTATTGAAGATTCTCATCAAGGTACGTTCTCTTGAAGAGCAATGAGACTTATGACTCTCAACTAGACAGTGAGGTATTCATGTGAACTACATACCATGACGCTGCCCAGGCAACGACTCGTTATCTTTTTCACTGGGACTATTGCTTAGATCGGTCAGCTAACGATGATACAGAAGGAAGGAGGAAGCATGCAGGGCCAAGTCCTGTATGAGATCTCAAGATTCTTCTAAATCAGCTCGACAGTTATCGATTCACATCTACTTCAGCTATACTCATCACTGCTGTATTCTATCTGACCTAACAACCTATTGGATACGATGCTTACAACAAGATTCTCCCTATGGCTGCAACATGCGCCTAGACCGAACAAAACATCAGATCGACCTGAGTACATATTAGAAGGTCATAGAACATCGATCATGTCTTGCGAAATGTCGCTTGATAACTCACGTTCTGTTTCTTGCTATGATGAAGGCAGAGCGATGCGCATCTGGGATCTCAAAACGAGTGAATTCATTCGCGTCATTACTAACGAGGGCGGAGTGAGATGGCCCGATTCCAGTCTGTCGTACGACGGATCGTGGATAGTCGCCTACAGTTCCGTGGGTTGTGATCCTGCTGGGAGCACTGTGGAAGGCGACTCTTGCTCTAGTCGCAAAGAAGACTCTGATACCAGCAGCGATGCAGAATATGAAACTCGCATCGACAACGACGGGATTGGCCCCGATTTCATAAAGCTCTGGAATGTCGAGGAAGGACAATCTATTGAGCAAATGTCTGTACAACGGCACTCGGTTGTAGGGAATATTTTCCGATTTCAGCCGGACTCCAAGCTCCTCGCCTTCATCGAAGATACAGGCGCATCTATCGTTCGACATCTGGATAAGGCTGAGGCTCCGCGAGGCACCTATCTCACACTCCGAAAGACTGGCAGGAAGCGGTTTAGACCCTAACGTAATGCAAAGGATCATAAAGGCCAATCGTTCAACTACATTGAGTTTTCCCCAGATTCCTCTCTTCTGACAATAATTTCAGCCATCACTGAGAAATACGCAATATGGGAAACCAACACGTTCGAATGTATCCGGTATGGAAAGATAAACCGCTGTCTTCGAGAAGTTTTCCACCGAGAACTACATGAACAACTCACAACATCATTCGCCCTGATCAGAGATGCGTCAAGCATGGTAGCAGGCGACCTGTCCGGCGCTAGTTGGAACCCTTCGTGGCGGCGTATAAGTGACAGGCAACTCGAGATATCTGGATTGATCATCGACACGATCCATCACAAGACCAATGTTATCAAGACGAAGTTCTCGCCTGATCAGACAGTACTGGCATCAGTTTTTTAAGATGGATCTTTGGGAACATGGAGAGTTGAAACGGGAGAATGTCTCATGCTGTCCCGATTTCAGCTAAATGGCGAAGGGATGAACTTTTCACCAGACCTAGAGTTCATAATCTCGACTTGAGGCGGAACTACGGCAAATGTCTGGGCGAATCATCCCCGCGAAGCGAACCCCAAGCCGTCCAGGAACTTGTGGGACCCGATCGAGTCAGTTGTCCTATCATCAGATCACAGCCTTGTAGCTTCCTTTTCATCTCGGGGGTCTGTGAAAGTGTGTTATACGAACACATGAAATTGGATCTTTCAATTTGATACTGGCCTTGAGGAGCCAATCTCCGTTCAAGAGACAACCCTAGACCTCTTACATTTCACAAAGAATAAACGTTATCTATTGGTAGCTTGGGCTACAGCCATTAAAGAGACGAATTGGAATTTACACGATCGTCACCAGTGGGATGGCCATTTTCGGGGCTGGGATATAATTAAAGGTCAGGAAATCATCGGCCTACAAACCAACATCCATGCTGCACGTTACCGAGGGTCTGCAATACTCATCACCCCTGATGATCGTTGGATTGTCTCTACAAGGGATCAGAATGTGATAATTATCGCCATTGATTCCTTTTCGATCACTCGTGAGGTGGCCTTTCCAAGGCCCATTCACGGCTTAGCAGTCTCCCCCAATTCACAATCTTCTTTTGCTCTAGTATTCGAAGATGTAACGTCTGTAACCCCTGAAGGCGAAGGCACAGAGTGGACTTATAAGAGATGTGAATTCTCTTTGTTTACACTCAGCACAGTGGAGAACGAACAACCCGTCAGCATTGCATTACCATCAGGCGTCCAGGACATATTCGCCGTATCCCTCGACTCGAAGTCCCTGGTTTTGAAAATAAGTGATGGTCGCTGGGGCATGTTGGTGGCCCCAGCGATGTTAGGTGACTCTGTTGAAGTGCTCTGTAGGTTCTCGGACCCGGCGTACACAAGTAACAGTCCAGCCCCTATGTCTTGAATCCAGAACGATTCAGTTCTGCTTTCATATGAAGTCCCGAACTTGGATCTTCGAGCCAGCTTTACAGGGCAAGTCATTCAACGCCTAAGGGTTGACTTTGGCTCTGGCTATGGCATTGAGCTGCGGGGGCTGCATTTTAACACCAAAACTCAACAGATCCATACAAACTTAGGCACAATCGCCACCGACGGGGTTGCAGTCGGTGGGTGCGATGTCGGCTTTTCCATAGATAAGCATCTAATGGGGTATGGTATTAGTGCCGATAGGTCTTGGCTACTCTGGAAGAATAGGCAGATTTTCTGCCTACCACCAACCTTTCGGCCCAAAAGCTCCTCTACTGTTAAGGTTTTAGATCGACGATAATTATTGGGACGGCAGACAGACGGGTCTTATTTTTCAAGTTCAATAGCCAGGACGGGTCACAACCTTTCCACTGATACAACCTTATCTGGCCTGGTTTCTAAGCTCAGCCATCTGGATGATGGTCTTTAGGGTGCTACAGCTATAGCAGGTCAGAGAAAGGCTTTTTAGGGAAGAGGAGACATGATGCCTTTTGCAAAGCGGAAATATCTTTAGACTTTATCTGATGGATCGGGTTCTACAACAGCTGAGATGGAAGGAATTAAAGACTATACAATAACGAGGTTGAACTATATAGATTACCAGTACCTACAGCACACCTAAAACCATATTTGAACACCGATGAGGTGGACTTTGAAGAGTAGGCATGCGCTCTAAGATCGATGGCTTCAAATATAGAGGCAACACGAGGTCAGCTGGTCCAATATTGTCTGGACACGCTACGACGGTCGCAGCCTCGATTATTTTATTCAACCTGTTCAAGCACTCTGAAAAGGCATCATAACACTCTTGCCTTGATATGATCTCACAATGACTCCAGAATAATAAGTCGATATGTGATGCGATTGATCACCGATCCGTAAGAATAAGCACGCATGAAGGTAACTCTGCTACTCAATGTCTGCTAGTGAGGTAACTCCACTGCGAGACACAAAAGGTTGGACAAAGAAGGTAGACTGTTTCGCTCGCAAAGCCAGGGATATTTGAACGTGGGGCTGGGTTGAATGTCACCTTTAGGTTTCTAGGATCACGCACCTGGACTTTTAGCGACGCTTTTTCTGGATTCCTTCAACCGGACATATTTATACGTCCGTTGCCTAGCCCAGAATGGGAGATGAACGTGACAAGCTTCTGCAGTTTACTTGTCGCCGCCGCAGATTCTCAGCCGCCCACTTGTCGCTACCAGGCTTCGTGTCACAAGCTGCGACAAGTTCAATACGAGGTTGTTGGAAGGTGAGAATGCGTGCACGGATGGCGCCGAGACGGCCAAGGCCGATCAAGACCATCTTGAGACGTGGTTGAGAAGCCATTGCGTATGTGTAAGGGAAGTTAAGGAGGATGAAGAGGAGAGCAGGGAGGGTGGTATGTTGATAGTGATGGCAAAGGTCAAAATTCTACCAAGTCTTTTTGTTGCCATGCTGCACATCTCTGAATATCGGGTAGATCGGACAGAGTCCGCGGTTTCTCTCTGTTTCCCCCGATCCGTCCCCGGTTTTAGGGTATGACAGCACAACCATCTCCGCTCTGGATTCCAGCAAAAGCGTCTCTGCCCCAGATAAGATAAGGAATAGAGTGCGGGAAAGCATCCACGGACTTACCTCTCATCCCAAGAGCTGATATGACCCCTCGCTTGGCTGATGTCCGACTCTATCCGCTTCGCCCAATGGCTACATTTGTATTATGTCCGATTCAGCCGACGCCGTAAGTCTCCACCTTGGCTTAGACTTAACCAATTTAGCTTCAAGTGCATACTTGAGCTAGGAGCTTAAAAGCGTTTAGACATTAAAGATGTTTAATATGAGTAAACGTTTATCTAATTAAGGCCTAGATTCAAATTGAATTAAACCAGTCAATTTAAGTCATCTCTATACACAAACCTCCTGCACGGTGTTTTGCTCAATAGTAAGCCCTAACCATTATGGGTTCTTGGCTCATTAGCAAGGTACGTCAAATAACAAGGGTAAATTATATATAAAATATTCCTCCAATAATAACAATCATGCTGATATTTAAAAGGGAATAAGGCACCTTACAAGACAAGGATTCAAATGCCAAGATAAGCAAAAGGCCCTCCATCATATTATCTTCCCCTTTATTGAGGGATTTGAATCAAAATGCCATTCTGATTTGTGGTAACCTTTATAAACTCTAAAGGAACACCTACTTTCTCCATTTTAACTCTACCAGCTCGAGTTACCAGCAAGATCCCTCTTGAACTCACAAAGGTCTCGGCGCTAGTCAACATGGTGACCTCGACGGAATTCTTTGGCTATGAATTCTATAACCTTGGGCCATTAACAAGTACCTTCACAGCGCCTGCGTCTTGTGCAACAGTGAATACTGAGCAGGTCCACTTCGTCAACAAAAGTGCCCCATACATGTACCATGTAGGTCAGGCCAATTGCGATCATTGGACTCAGGGCGGCTGCCGACCGTCCGGCGTCGAGATTGACAGTATCGTTTCAGACATCCGTCTTACCACTACTGATCCTGGACTATTCTTATTCTATCACTCTCCCGGCATCGCATGTCCAGATGGTTGGGACACTGTGGGAGTTATGGCCAAGTCTGACGGCACATTGTCAGTTTCTGGCTTCATGACGAATAAGATAAAGGATTTCGACAAATACTCCACTTATTATCCTGCATTTCAGTCAGATCAACCACGAGTCATGGAGTTCACCGAGCTTTGGAATGGTATTCTTAAAACGTCCGATACGGTAGCGTTTTGCGGACCAACGTAAGTTTATAAGACCTTTGGTTTTGATTTGGGGTCTTTTTAACAATGGAATACAGCAGTGGCTACGACATCGATCCAGCTGGACGTTGTATTTCAACAATAGGAAGCTATTCCGAATATGATTACAAGACTTGGTGCTATGTGGGCATGGCATATGGAGGTAATCTGAGAGACAAATTCATTGTTGTTTCCACAGTCTCCGGTATCACACATGAACCTGGCATCCTCTCCTATGTTCGTGAAGGAGTGAGTTATTCCAGTCTTTTCACAAGATCCCAAGACATGACGGGATCGTGGGCCACAAATGCAGGTAGAGATTTTGCAGTTGTTACTACGGTCGAGGTACTGCCTATCATCTTCCAGAAGTCAGACTTGGATGCTGCTACGGTGACTGCAACAATCACCGAAGAGTCGGTAGTTGAGAAGACCAGCGCTGCCACAGGTGATGCTGAGAGCACAGGCTTTGCGCTTTCTAAGCCAGGAGTTATGTTAGTCTTTATTGTCTTCATCAGTACACTTGTGTCGGCTGTATTCTTCTCAATATGAGAATAGTATAATGTCAGATCTTAGTTCGAGTTTCCATTTTCCAAACTTCATCTTCTTGACCTCCTAAACTAAATACGATTCGAGCTGTTCAGTAGCTGAGCTAAACGGGTTCTTCTTTGATAAATATTACCAGCAGGTGTGGTGATCTATACTTGCTTCTTATGACCTACACAGTGGTCTTTATGCATACGCTATCTCTTTTATTCCTCAATATTCGTCCCAACAGCATCACCATAAGCGCCATGGACCATGCGAGTAGGGATCTTGTTATCAGATACTTATCGTGAACCCAGGCCGACGATAGTTCCTCCTGTCCATCCTGGACAACTTGCATGATATTGGCACTGTGATATACTACTTGTATTTCTTTACAGAATCATGACAATTGATAATTTTATTATGTTAAATAAGAAAGGCTTCGAGTTACTACGATAACTACAAGTGGAGCACAGAGAGATTCAAAGGAATCTAGCATAAATGATATATAATGAGGACTAACTAAAACGGGGACTAACTGCTTTACAAGGTGAGATTTCCAGAGCCTGAATTATACTTTCTGGTTAACATTCTCTTGCTCCAGGGTGGTTGGCAACTCATTCGCAAAGCCCTTTGACTTGATGTCACTATCCCTGGTAACGTCGGCTGACTCCCCATCAAATATAACGGCAATTTCTTCCAGTGCTTTACCTTTAGTCTCAAGGAACCAGCCATATGCGATAAAGCTTTCGACCACCAAAACCGCAACATAAACAATGTAGTATCTCCATCCAATATTCTCCAGGCCAACGGGGTTCACATATTGGTTGACAAAGACAGCACATTTTGTCGCAAGTACGTAAACTCCCATTCCTTTGGCACGAATTGAGTACGGCAGTACCTCGACAGAGTATGCGACTGGAAGAGGCGAGAATGCCATACAGTAGAAGATCTCGTAGATGAAGATGAGTGCCATCACGGCGACGCCAGCTGACTTGGCTTCTGTCTCGGCAAAACGTGCAGAGGCAATGGTCCATCCTGTGAAGACCAGGAGCATACCGACTGTAGAGATTCGGAAGAGCGGGCGGCGGCCAACACGATCGACGAAGAAGGCGCTGGTTAGGGCGAGGGCCCAGTTCCAGATGTTGATGAGGCCGTTGACGAGAGCTTGGGTCTTCTTATCCGTGATACCGACCGTGTCCATAACTCGGGATAGATCTGAAGAATATACTTGTTAGCTGCTACCCATGTCTCATATCGCAGGAGCCCGACTTACAGTAAGAGATGAGACCGTTGCCAGACCATTGAGACATCAGACCCATGCAGATGACGAGGAACATTCGATAGCGGTTACCCTTGGTGCTAACCATAGATTTCCAGGTCGTGTTACCGGATACTGCACGATGTTAGCATTCTTATCACAACTGGCTGGACGCAATACTGACACTTCTCTTGTTCGATCGCCGCTCTGATCTCCTCATATTCCAGCTCCACTAACTCAGTTCTCTCGCCCTCTCCATGGTATCTTGTCAGGGCCTCAAGAGCCTCTTCGCCTCGGTCGTTCGAGATGAGCCATCGAGGGGACTCAGGAAGGAACCAGATAGTCGAAAGTTGAATGATGCTGGGGGCCATCTGCAGAAGAGAAGGGATTCTCCATGACCATGTACTCGGAATTACTCGGGTTCCGTAGGTGATCCATGCGGCTGCGATCGCGCCAAGGAACCAACTGTGCCAACTTAGCAAAGGGGCAGAGCGACAAAAGATGAGGTTTCTTACCAGGTGTTGCAGATAGCAGTGATTGTAACTCTATCCTTTGGGTGCGAGAGTTCACTGACCATGCTAGGAGAAGCAGTCGTAGCGAACGAGAGACCGAACCCGAGGATGAACCGACTAATAACGAACATGGCGAAGTTGACACTCTCGCACTGAATGATAGCACCTGCAATCATGATGATGCTACCGACAGTGATACCCCAGCGTCTACCAAATCTATCGGCAACCCATGGGGCAATAGGTGTGGAACAGATACTTCCAAGGGCCATAATAGCACTCATGAGGCCGAGCTGAGAACCTCGCGGGTTGTCGAAGAAGTCATCCCAGTAGGATACAGTCTGCAACGAATTCATCATACTTCCATCATATCCAGATGTCGCATAGGATACAACACAGGCTGGGAAGAGAAGAAAGTAGAGTCTTCGTCGAGCTGCGGACTTGTACCAGCTAGGAGACTCTTTCGAAATTTCGGAGATTCGCGAGGGTTGGTAGGCCGAGTCTGTGGTTCCCTGCTGCCGAGCTTGCTTTGCGAGCAAGTCCTGCTTGGGCGCCGGGAGGCGGTTTCGAAGATAGTTCATGGTGTTGAAAGAAGACCGCAGATGATGGTGTAAACGGCAGGTATGATGAATACTAAAAGGGCAGGATCATCCTGGACCGGATATCAACATATATACATATTTTTGTCGAGATGAAATCTGGGAATGAAGGTCTTGTTTTTCCCTCTTAGCAAGGACAGCCTAAAATGAACCTGGTTAGTATAGGCGAGCTTCTATGACAGTCACCCCATGAATTCAATAGCGTT
Organism: Fusarium citri; assembly: GCA_004367485.1. NCBI lineage: Eukaryota > Fungi > Ascomycota > Sordariomycetes > Hypocreales > Nectriaceae > Fusarium > Fusarium citri. Next base: position 95,400 of record QHHH01000073.1, read on the forward strand.
GCGGCTAACTTCGTGCGGGGTTTACCAGTTTCTGGGGAACTCCGCAAAGGAATCATGGGGAAGGCTCTCTTTGTCGGGTCATGGGAAGATTATTTCTGGAGTCATTTGTGAAGTCTCTACTGTAGGAGGAACTTGTCGTGTGGAGACACAGTCGCAGGGTAGCCAATCGTCCATGTTCGGGGGATACACCAAAACCATGAGTGCTGGAATACTAAGAACAGACAATGAGCGCATTGTCGATGCAAACGGCGAAGCTGTCCTCCTGCGAGGTGTAAGTCATCATGGCGTACCCTGATCCTTGTTGACAATGCCTGACTCCCAATTCGCAGACAGCTCTTGGCGGATGGATGCTCATGGAGAATTTCATGAACGGCTTCCCCGGCCGAGAACATCAAATCCGAGCAGCACTTCTCAAAGTCCTCGGTCAAGAGAAATACGAATTCTTCTTCGACAAGTTTCTAGAGTATTTCTTCACTGAGAAGGATGCCGAGTTTCTAGCTTCGCTGAAGTTCAACTGTCTACGCTTGTGTCTCAACTACAGACATTTTGAAGATGATATGAATCCCTTTGTCATCAAAGAAGAGGGTTTCAAGCACGTTGACAGAGTCATTAATCTCGTAAGTATTTGCCCAACTATCATTCACCAGTATTTGTAGCTGATTCATCGTTGCTAGTGTGCGAAATATGGCATCTATACCATTATCGATCTCCACGCACTGCCTGGTGGCCAAAACCAAGATTGGCATTGCGACAACCCTACCGGATACGCTGCTTTCTGGGATCACAAGCACTTCCAAGATCGAGCCATCAACCTCTGGGAGCACATCGCACGACGTTACAAAGGCAACCCGTGGGTGGCTGGTTACAACCCTATGAACGAGCCTGCCGATGTCGAATGGACGCGCCTCTTAGCGTTCTACGATCGTATCGTTCCAGCTATCAGGAACATTGATCCCGACCACATTCTTTTCCTGGAGGGCAACACGTAAGAACTCCCAAGCCATTGTCGTTAATTGATACTAACGAGTGCTTTGTTACAGCTTTAGCATGGACTTCACCGGCTTTGACAAAGTCTGGGATAATTCGGTATACGCGATTCACGATTACTGCGGTTTCGGCTTCCCCAACCGGATTGGTCGATTCCAGGGTGCCGAAGAGCAGAAGGGTTATATTCGTAGGATGTATGATAGGAAGGTCGAGTTTATGAAGAAGCACAACGTTCCCATTTGGAATGGTAAGATATCCGGCACCACTCGCTTTTTGGTGTTGTGCTGATCTTTCTAGGTGAATTTGGCCCCATCTACGAACGAAAAGAGTATAATCCCAACTGGGAGGTCGAGAACGAAGAGCGATACAATATGCTTGATCGTCAAATGGCTATCTACACTTCAGAGAGCATTGGTAAGTCATCTTTCTTTGGTGTTTGAAAACAATGGCTGACGTCTCTCTAGCATGGTCAATCTGGGCGTACAAAGACGTCAACGTCATGGGTATGACATATGTCTCTCCAGACTCTGCATGGCTCAAGCTTCTCGGGCCAATGATCAAGAAGAAACGGGACCTCGCTGTCGATTCATGGGCCTACGATGACGCACACCTCCAAGAAGGTCTTTTCGGTCCACTTCACCAGTGGTTTGAGGATAACGTTCCGGCTCAGTATTCCAAGAAGTACCCTTGGCAATGGCGCATGCACATGCATGTCTTCCGCGGCATTCGTGGAATCACCATGGCTGAGTATATGATCCCCGAGTGGGCGGATTACTTCAAGGGCAAAACCTTTGAAGAGCTGGATGAGCTTGCGGCGAGCTGGAAGTATGAGAATTGCATGCAGAGAGGAAGACTAAATGAGTTGCTGGAACAGTATGCACCCATGAAGGCTGATGATAGACGCTTGGAAGGCAAGGTTATTGAGTCGGAGCAGACCTTGGCCAACGGTTCAGTCTCGAAAGAGCAGTCTGTGTCGGGAGTGGGCATCTTTGAACTATCGCCCGAGGAAAAGGCAAAGGCTGAGCTCAAGAAGCAGCAGCACCAGGCTCAACCAGTACCGGTTGCAGCATGAACTGTTCAATTATTCAATCCTAAATAGTATGAAGTGAATAAAACAGTCATGAATGTTATTTCTATAATTAAAATACTTCCCACTGTGTCCCATGATCCCCAATCATTTGCCGCCTCAAGCTATTCTAGCTCGTCGAGCTATATCCAAATTTTCCAACACTTTAATATGCCACTCGAACTGGATCACGCTCTGACTGAAGCGCAACATATTTCTCTTCCCAGTCACGATACCTTCTTCCACGTCTCCAGGTAGAAGCTCGTGTAAAGCTGGAAGCATTGTTGATATCATTAATATGATCGTCATGGTGAAGGTCCTACAGAGGCTGTGTTAGCAATCCTCGAAGCGAAGTTAGGCTTCAAACTTACACCATGCCAGTGGGAAACAAACAGGTCAGACTATTGACTACTCCCACGTCGAACACCTTTATGAAACCCATGCACCCATCCAAACAAGACTTGGATTTCTTGAGAATCGCGTCTTTGCATGGGTGCGTCTCAAAGTTCTCGATGTTTAAAACGATGAATTCGATGAAAGGTCGGTGGATGATGTACTGCCCTGCATAGTATCTTCCTTTGAGTCTCAGGATGTTCCATGAATTGTTTCCAGTCGGTAAGTCCCGGATGCGCGCCGTGGGGGAATGGAGGCTTGCAGGTGAAGCTGAGTCAGCGCCTATCATATGTACGTCCTGCGAGGAAGTGGTCAAAAGGAATTCTGGTAGATTCCGATAAATAGCGGAGTGATGTGACCAGAGGTCTTCTGAGACCCTTAGAAGCCAAGATGCGTAATTCGATTGTCGCGTTCTAAACTGTTCCTTGTCGTCATAGACGACGCTGTTGACTGTGTTCAAGAAGCGTCTGATAGCAGAATTTGTTGTTATCTGGAAGGCTACCAGTTCCTCCTGGACTCGGTTCGACGACTCAGATGACTGTGTTGCAAAAGGAGAAATGGGACCAGTCTCTGTTATAAAAGCTGGATATGGGATTTTGTCCTCATACCGCGCTATACCAGAAGGCGAGATGATTGATATCTCAGATATGAAATCACACTCGTAGATAAAAGATATCCAATACAGGCGCCGAAATTCATCAGGAATGGATTCGCTCTTTGCGTACGATCGAGCCATATTCTCGCATTTGACAGCAGTGGCGTGTGCCCAGTGAAATGCTTCAGCTACCAGACCGCACGCGCCCATGTATATGCTAAAGACGAGGTTTAGCTGTTATTCCCAAGACTGAGGCATTATTGACCTACCTCGCCAGCATGCTGCTTTGAGCAGTGGCTAGTGACATATCTGTAGCGTTGTATCCTAGAACAAGCCTCGCTTTGTCCCACAAATGATACCTGAGTCCATCCTCAGCATTGCCCGTTGTGGAAGTCGGTCGGTATCTTCCATCTTCCCCAGGTATGCGGATATTCGATTGCCCACTGGCGCTCAAAAGTGCAAGGGAAAGAACGACGAGGAGCAGTCCATAATGAGGTATCTCCACGTTATTGTCCATTTCGCGACCATATACCTCTCTTGCTGCTATAGCATCGAGAATCTCAATGATATCGCTTTTAAGTAACAGTGGAAAGAAAATATTGACATCGGTAGAATAGTGGTGGATCAATCCGCGAAACTGAAACACGGTATCATCCATTGAATTGTAGAATGATAATGTTTTCTCGTCAAACAGCTTCCACGAACTAGGGGGGTATAATTTGTTATTGTTTGGCTGAGGATGAAAAAAGACATCCGTTGCATCAGCGTGAGCTTCCATATTGTGGCCATCATTTCTTGCCTCGGAGAGAAGCTCTTGAACGAGCCCCCATGAGAAGACGTGATTCGCGTTTGCCGTATGTGACAGGGGTATCTGAACTTCAAACACAGGCTCTTGTGACGCTGGACTTGGTTCAGGCAAACTGTTGGACTGTTGCTCGGCCACGACTGGACGGTCTATACCAGAGTCCTGAGTTTGCGAGACACTGTTTCGGGATGTAGATAGAAGGCGGTCTTCGAGAAGCTGCATCCTCTCTAGGAGAACTTGGGTATTATAATCGATTTTTGGCTGTCTTGCATCGCGATAGACACAATCAACGTTCTGCGTGGCGCAAAGGCCGCATTTTGGCTGGGCAGCATCGCAGCGAGTTTTGCGCATACGACAATTGACACATGCTTGTATGACCCGCCGTCGATTGGGAAATTGGTTGTATGACATATTTACAAGGATGAAGGTCTGGGGATCCCGAGAGGTACGTTTATTGGTAGCGTTGATTCGAAGCCAACGTGGTGAAGGTTGGCAGATTCCGAATCGAGTCTAGTGATCTTACCCTACACTCTATACCTTCGAGATTAAAGAATACGTTTTGTTACCTGCGTCCTGCTCTTAGCCTTAGGGGGCATAGAAACTAACATACTCTACATCCTATTCAAATGCTAATATATGGAAAATTCTCTTCTTTAGAGTGATTATGCCATTCGGAGTGGTTCCTGCATAGTGTTTAATTGTTTGTGCACATCTTATCACTGTTGGCGATACGGCATGAGCCCTGTATTTCCCATATAGAGTAAGACTCACGCTGGACCTGTAGTCAAGGTACCAGCCTCCAGGCTCCAAAATGAAAGCTATTTTTCCCTTATGAGCAACCTGGAATTTCCACATGCAAGCAATAGCAAAAGCTGGCTTAATCACCTACCTGTAAACCCAGAGCCGCTGTAAAAGTGGGTAAAAGACGACTGAAACGACTGATAAGATAAGCCTGGAATAGGAATAGCGTTTAACGAATCCCAAAATAGACCCTGATAAGTTAATCGAGCCAATCAGCAATTCTTACTGGGAGCAAAGCTTACAAGCTCAGACAAGTACTACACTGAGCCAATCGCGGTGATAAGACGATTGGGGTGCAAAGCCTGTAAACCCCTACTGCTTGGAAATTACACTGAAAAGACCCTGAAGCGCTGGTCTAGGATTTGTGCCTTACTAACTGCTGAATGTGATGAAATTGCCAGGCCCATAGGTCGATCCTAGTGTCCAATCTCGCTTACGCAGGAACCGCGCCAGAACATCCTACAATATAAACGCTCTTGTCAATAAGCCAGCAGCTATCGAATCTAGACCGACCGTACTTAAACGATAAAAAGAAACTTAGTAACAGCATTAGCTTTAAAGAACGTTGCGGCTCTCGTGGGAATGACCAGTCTCATAGCAATATTTCCACTAGTGCTAGCCCTGGAATATCTAGACAACTAACCGCGTGGAAGAGAGTGTGTAGGATCCATGATGCTTCCGTCACTGTAGGGTCTTTGCGTAATATAGATCTATGGAGAATGTTTAGAGAACTAACACCAGACAGCAGCTAATAGGCATATAAGTCACACTTAGTAGATCGTGCGATGGCCCTATTCCAACTGTTTCACTACCCTGGTTATGCAAATTACGTATAAGTCCGTCTCGGTATCATTTTTACAGTACGTTTACCAACACTGTAGGCCTAACTAACTATCAAGCTTAACAAGAAGATGGTAGTCGTAACTGGGTAGTCTGTGCCAAGTCTGCGGGGCGATATTCTGGAGACATTACCCCGCAAATTAGGTAGCCTGCACCAGTGACGGGATCTTATGGTGAGATACCGAGTGGCGGTTTCGGGGTCAAACTGAAAATCCCGAGCAACAATTCCCTCGGTATTAATTCTGGTCGCCAAGTAAGACTGCGGCGATATCGTTAAGCGACTACTACAGCTTTTAGACATTGCATATGACCTGTCCATTCTTGCTTATCCCATCCATCCAATCCATTTCACTCAGGCTAAAACACGATCAACGCCAAGATGGATGTTCCCGAGTTCAGCATCCTTACGCCTAATGCCATGCTTGGCTATGGCTACAATATCGAGCATTTCTGGTACGGCATCCAAAGGTTCAAGCCTGCAGCCATCATCGTCGACAGTGGTTCCACTGACGGTGGGCCCTATAAGCTTGGAATGAACAAGATGACTTGTGGACGTGGTTCATACATCCGCGATCTTGAACCCATCCTGACAGCCTGTTTTCATCATAAGATTAAGGTCTTGATCGGTTCAGTCGGTGGAGATGGAAGTAATAAGCATGTTCAAGAGATGTTGGAGATTGTTTCATCGATATCACAACGTCTCGGATTTTCCTTCAAAGTTGCGACTATCGACGCCGGTATGGACCGGGAATTGATCAAGTCTAGAATTGCAAATGGCAAGGTGAGTCCCTGTGGGCCACTGGAAGATCTGCTCCCCGACGTGGTTGATGAAGCTGTGGACGTGGTCGCTCAAATGGGCGCTGAGCCGTAAGTCAGCCTAGTCACTACCAAGAAAATGTGCACTAATCTAGACCATCAGATTCATCGAAGCTTTGAAAGGCAACCCTGATATTATCCTGGGTGGAAGATGTTACGATCCTGCACCTTTTGCTGCTTTCTGCCTTTCGAAAGGCATCTTCAGTGGTGTAGCCTGGCATATGGGCAAGATCATGGAATGTGGTGGTATCTGCGCAGTTCCTAAAGGACGTTCTATGGTTGCCACCATGCGCTACGATTCTTTTGACCTGACACCATTGGCGCCCGAGGAAAGGTGCACCCCTTTGTCTGTTGCAGCTCACACTTTGTACGAGAAGACGCGCCCTGACCGTCTTCCTGGCCCAGGTGGTATCCTTAGTCTTGATAATGCCAAGTACGATCAAATCACCGAGAAGACAACTAGAGTTTCAGGAGCCGAGTTTCTCGAGATACCCTATCAGGTGAAGCTTGAAGGTGTGACCTTTCTAGGATATCGAACTATCTTCATTGGCGGCATCAGAGACCCTATCCTCATCAGCCAGATAAACGATCTCCTCGAGAGGGTTCGCAAGTATACACAGAACCTGTTCCCTGAACTCGACAAGTCGGACAATTGCCGGCTCATATACCACGTATACGGGAAGAATGGAGTCATGGGTCCATTAGAGACACAAGCCGTGGCCAGCCCCCATGAGATAGCCGTTTTGGGCGAAGTAGTTGCTCCTACGCAGGACATGGCCTACACCATCGCCAACAATGCGCGGGCATCTATCCTCCACTTCTCATACCCTGGTCAGATCGCAACGACAGGTAACTTTGCCAGTCCACTTTCGCCCCACGAGCAAGACGCTGGTGCAGTCTTTGAGTTCAGCTTGTATCATCTTGTTGATCTTGAGGATGGCGAATCTTCCTCGCTTTTCCCCATCACATTCAAGGAAATAAATTCAGGCGTCAGTCCAACGCCTCCTATGTCTTGGTCTGAAGAGAGGTTAAAGGCTTTGGAGAACGGTACTCTCAATCCTATTGGTACGTAAAAGTTCATGACTTTCCTTTCTTCCTGAACCAGCACTAACGTTTATACAGAGAAGAAAAATGTTCCGAAAACGAGCGCAAGGATGGAAGACCTAGCTCGGATCATCCGCTCCAAGAATTCGGGTCCATTCGAGTTAACCTTTGACATCATGTTCGATGATGAAGTCGTCTACAAGCGAGTCAAGGATGCCAATGTTCTGACCAACGAAGTGATTCAGTCTCTATACCACGTGAAGAACGAAGAGATCTTGGCCAACATGTTCTTTGAGCCTGCCATGGCCTGGAAATGCACCATCAAGAGACCGTGGGCTCAAGGTGGTGTTGGTGAGAGAGATACTCTGGGAACACAGCAGCACGCGCCACTTTTGGGTATTGAGGTTCCTGAGGCAGACACCGTACAGCATGGCACCGAAGCCTTCAATAGTCGAACAGTTTTGACAACACCGGGCCCCTTAGATGGGCAGGTTGCACCATCTACCTACACTACCCCCGATCGTACCAACTTCATTGCTCGTGATATTGTACACGAGATATGGAACGGTCTTTCGCTACCTCCCAGCGTCCTCACGGCTCTAGAACTTTCCGGTGATGACGGAAAGCCAGCACTTCCTTCTTCCTACAAGATCGGATCTCTGGCACAAGGCACTTTAGCCCTTACGGGATTGCTGGCAGCTCTTATCCACTCTCTACGAAATCAAGGTCCCGTGCCAAAGGTAACTGTGCCTCGAAAGCACGCCGTCATCGAGTTCAAGTCCGAGAGGCTTTACATGCTGGGCGGGAAGCCCGCACCTGCTACTCGGGGTATTATCGGAGGTCTACACAAGACTTCGGATGGTCATGTTCGTATTCATGACTCCTTTCCTAACCATCGGAATGGAACTTTGCAGCTTTTAGGTTTACCTACGACTGCAAGTCGCATCGACGTGACCGAGAAAACACAAGACTGGGCGAGCATTGATCTAGAGTCTGTCGGTCTAGAATCCCGCTTGGCAATTTATGCTCTCAGGTCATACAAGCAATGGGACATGTTGCCCCAATCCAAAGCTATCGACAATTTCCCCATTTCTCTGACGAGAATTGCTTCGGGACCTGTTGGCCTTTCTCCTCGTCTTACATCAGGCAACGACAAATGCCTTCGAGGTTTACGAGTCGTGGAGATGAGTCGAGTCATCGCCGCACCCGTGGCAGGCAGAACCTTGGCCGCTCACGGCGCTGATGTCATCTGGGTTACTTCCCCCAGCCTTCCAGATCTGCCAAATACAGATCCCGATCTGGCTCGAGGTAAGCGCACAGTTCATATCGATATCAACGATGATGAGGGTCACAAGAAGTTGAAAGAAGTTATCAAGTCATGTGATGTTTTCATCCAGGGTTTCCGTCCCGGTAGTCTGGCGTTCAAAGGATTTGGCCCGGATGATGTAGCGGCTCTGAATCCAGGTATAATCTACGCCTGCTTGTCTGCATTCGGCCCAAAGGGGCCTTGGTCGGGGAGGCGTGGCTACGACTCTCTTGTGCAAACATGCTCAGGTATGAATGTTTCCGAGGCTGAACATTATGGCGCTGGTGAAGCAGCTCGACCAACACCTTGTCAAGCGCTAGACCATGCTTCAGGCTATTTACTGGCTTCAGGTGTCATGGCAGGTCTGCACCGACAGTCCATTCAGGGCGGTTCCTACCGTGTGGACGTGTCACTAGCTGGAGTGATGAAATACCTGCGCAGCATGGGTCAATACTCTGGAAAGTCAGGATTTGAAGTTGACGACTACGAGAGGCCTTCCGATGTAGAAGAGTATTTGGAGACACGCCAAACTGGCTTTGGAGAAATGAGAGCTGTCAAGCACAGCGTAAGTGTACAGGGGGCTGAGCCATCGTGGGATATTATGCCAAAGCCACTTGGTAGCGATAAAGCTCAATGGCTGTAGACTAGGTAAATTGATTTAGTGGGGTGTACCTAATGGCAAATGGGAAGATCATATCTTGTTATGTTAAGGAAGGGTAGTACGTTCCGTTCACTAACCTTCGGTCGATGATGGTAACTTAATTCAAGGGCAGGCACTAGAGCAAAAACAGCCTTATAAGGTGCCTTCCGTATTAAGACGGAGGGCCGCGTTACCCTTGTTCAAGCCACTGTAGCTGACCAGGGAACTTCGTTGCCGTTGTCTTATCCCCTCCGCTATGATTTGCTGTAGATATGCTATTCCCTGACTCGGCTGTACCGTACGTAATTTCTGCAGCTTTTATAACCTAATATCTGATGAGGTATTCATGCACGAAGCCGACCGACCGGTCAACAGCAACGGACACGAAAATGTTCTTGCGGGTTGTCACGTAGGACAAGTAAGCCACTGGTGAGGCCTCAAACCATACGGTCGCTGGCTGATCGAGTTTGAAGCGGGTACCAATGGAAATCAGTATAGCCGCTTGCAACGTGGGGGCATTTGGATGGCCATCTCCCAAAGTTCTGCTCTAAGAGCCGTAAGCTTCTTATAAAAGTAAATCGTCCCGCGGTAAAGGTGTCCATCATAGATTGACGCCAGCACGAACTCGCCCGGAAGCACATTTCCTTCTCTCCTATCCATCGATCATCGAGCCCGTTAGAACATACAATGGCAGAAACCGCTGCTACGGTAGCAGGAATAGCTGGCCTGGTGGGTGTCCTCCAGAGCCTGCTCCAATGTTACAAAGACTTCTTGACAGCACGGGACTTTGCCGACGACTTTGCTGTTTGCCAGTTACGAGTAGCACTGCTGGAGAACTCAACAGCAACATGGGCCATCGCTGTGGGTCTTCAACATGAGAATGGGGAACTCCGCAACGAGTTCCTCATCCACCAGCCTACGGAAGCTCGAGCAAAGCTTGTGAAGAGAGCTTTAGAGATCTCCCGTGAGCGGCTCGACGATGCCAACAAAGAGTTGGATGCGTACACAACAGAGAAAGAGGTTAGTGGGGAAGAAGAAAAAGAGCATTCTTCTGCTACTGATCCTGATGGGAAACCTTCCAAGATGAGGAGGATGGCGAACAAAATACATCGTACAGTTCACCGGGAGCATGACATCGAGCATCCAGGAACCATGAAGCGTACTGCTTGGGCACTGGTCGACAAGGGCCGTCTTGAAGCTACCCTCGACAAAGTCACGATGCTGGTCGATCGCCTCAACACTGACTTCGCTCCAGTAGACCAGAAGCAACAGCTTGACCACTACTGCGAAGTCGTGAGGGAGTTTAAGCTAAGCGATCAGGAACTCACTGATATCGGTGCAGCGGTGGGCGACCGAGTTTTCAAAACAGTGGCCAAGATGCTCCAGCATGAACGTGCAACAGGAGACCGATTTGAAGGGATGAAAGTTACCAAAGAAGGGACAGTGGACATTGGGGATTACTACGATAAAGAATGGAGTGGAGATGCACAGAGGCAACCATCTAAGAACAACACGTATGGAGAAATGTCAGTTACAGACACCGCATTTGTTAACATTGGGGACAACTTTGGTGGAAAGAACCCCATCCAGATGAGGTTTGAGCAGCAGGAGGCCGCGAGAAAGCGTGCCGAGGACGGAGGTGATGGTAACCATTGAATACGTATGTGGGTACAGCGTTTTCTCATGAAAGTAGCTAAATACCTTCAGTCTATCCTTTATTTTCCCTATGCCTCTGCGGTAATCAAGTAGCTATACACTAGCGAAGAACGATCTGTTCCGTCTTACCTTAACCCAAAAGGTCTCGAAAAGTGCTATATATACGTTGTGCATGTATCTGAACCACCCATTGAGCTCCGTCCCAAGGACTGCTCCTTTCGATTCCTTGGACACTCGCAGCACTCAGAAGCTGCACTATACCCATGTGTCTCTGGACCTTGGCAATGTCTAATACCGTGCGCACACCACCATCCTGTAGCAGTAGATGAGCTCTCTCCTCCAACAGCATCCGAACGAAAGCCTCTTGTCCTCTAAACGCCGCCTCGTGCAGTGCTGTCCATCCCTCGACCCCCATACTCCGACCCCCGTTCATAGCCAATAATCTGGGCCCCGGCGAAGCTCTCAGAGGGCTTAGACCTCGTCTAAGTAAAGTCCTCGCCAGATCCACTTGTCCAGAACGAGCCAAGATGCATACAACTCCGTCAGAGTCAAGCATTTTATCTTCATCAAAATAATACATTTCTGTCAGCTCCCGTCTGGGAAAAGGGTGCAAGAGCCCACCACGTACGACCAGCCGACGTATATGGGGCGTTGTCGTTGCTACGGACTTTTCAACAGCCTCCGCAGCTCTGAGGCCATCATGTAGAATCATAGACAGCTCCGTTTGAATCTTGTGCAAGAAGTCAACCCTTCCACCAACCTGCAATAATTAGTCAATCTCTGCTGCTGAATGGAACTTACTGTAACCCCCAAACACCACCATAATCCCAACTCTGCTACTGGCGGCAAAGGTAGCACATCCTTGGTGAAAGATCAAATTGTTGATCTCTGTTGTTGCCAGCGAATTGAAATAGCCATGATCGATAACAATATTATCAATGTGCGATTCTTCCGCGAAAGGATAGCTTGATTTGGATGAAGAAGGAGAAAGGCAATCTTGGAACACAATGCTCCCTCCTGACATTACCAATCGTTCGATGCGTTCTTGAGGAGGGGCTGAGAACAGTGTAGTTCCTCCCTCATGCCGTAGGATCTTGACATTAGCCATAGTCAAGTTGGTATGGCCCCCGAACACATACAAGTCCCCAAGAAAGCACCGTCTCAAATCAGCGACGCCACCAAATATGCACACCCTCCCGACCTTGATAGTTGTATCCCATCTGGGCCATCTAATAGGTGGTAATGGTTCCGTCAGTGGCAGTGGACGTAAAGAATTGGGAATCTGCTTGTTTACCACGCTTTCCAGCAAGGACAAACCGTGACTGGTAATTGTCACCGACGTGTATAAATGAACCCCCGCTTTCAGTAACATAGTATGCATTGTCGGGCATGTTGAAATGCCTTGCCTTTGCTGGACCTATACCCACCACCCAGATTGCATCAAAACTTAGATTGCTATCGCAAATTATTGAATACTTTGAGCTTTGAAATCACAATCTCGGGACAGCTTATTGAGGATTCTTGACTAAGAGTCTAAGACTGCAGGTGAGGGGAAGCTGAAAAGGAGCTGAAACCCAATGCTGACACGAGAAATATGTACTTGTCGGAACTCGGCAAAGCATAAACTCCGAGGCACTTTGGTGGTGGCAGTAGGCCATCCATAGGTTCCCCCAGCAGCGTTGAGAGACATTGAATAAAACAACCTAAGTAGTCTACGTATATTGATCTGGACGATTGAGCCCGATGAGGCGTGGCTTAGCCAAGTCCCACCTGAAGTCACGCTCTATGCAGTGTTTCTAACTGGCTGGGGTATGCCTATTGGCGAGAGCTTTGATCTTGATACCATGGTAGAACTTCGCAATGAAAATGGTCCGTGATTATTCCTTTTAGCGAGTGTTCCCCTTTACGTTCCTATGGTCGTTGCAGGTCCGTCGAGCGCGATAACAACTTTGTAAAGAATAAGTAGATAACTTCTTAGATTTTACTTACACGGGTTTCTTAAGACATAAAGCCTATTTTAAACATGTACGACAAATATGGATGTAGTAAACAATTCCTATCAAAACGCATTCAGGCTTTATTCAATATTGATTGTAGGTTAGCGATTGTAAAATCGGCATGAACATTTCCATCATCAAGAGGGTACAACTACCACAGCGCAATATTCAACCTTCCTTTAATCCCCAATGGTTACCACGTATCCCTGATCTCTTGGATTTGTTCTAGATCATGCATCAAGACTTTTATGCCCCTGCGAAGTTGTCCTCATCAACGTTCCGTCCCGATCTACCCCGTCGGCTGGGCGGAATAGTTACTTGAATCTGTTGCATTCCGCAATTTCGTCGAGGAACAGGCGGCTCGAAGCATCCCGTCTCCTGCCCAACGTTCGATGGCTGTTCATCTTGACTTTCATATATCACCCATCCAGAGGAAGGCTGAATTACAGTCAGCTCTGAATCAGAAGTGGAGACTTCAGATTCTCTTTGTTGTGAGCTGGGGGCATTGTTGGTTTGTATCGCCGAGAGGCTGCCTCTCGAAGAAATATCCCTTGACGATGTTTGTTGGTTGACTGTCATAGCCTGTATGCCCAGCGAGCCAGCAACCATGTTACTGCTGATGATCGTGCCATTGTCATCAATCTTCACTGGGACACGGGCGAAACCAACGGGTATCTTGTCGACAGGGACGGCAGGGTAACTCACACCGCCAAGGGTGTTTCCTGAGGATCGGTATTTGGCTTTTCCCTTAGTATCCCAGAAGCAAAAGGCAGTTATCCACCCGGTATAGTAAGGGGTACCACTACTCATGGGGTGTCGGGTCGCAATAGTATTCCAGAACCGAACTACATCTTCATGTTCCGGTTCTTCAAAGGATCGAATTATGTTGTTCAAGATAGGCCTCAGCATCTCAACAAATTGGGTAGGTTCATCCCCAAGTCTTTCTAACATAGGAAGCTTGTTGAGAATGGTTTGCCAATCCGAAACCTCCCCTAAGAGTGTAACAGAGGGAATGCCGCAACATATGGTGCAGAGATATGTAAAATACTTTTGCATGGCACCCATGAAAAGAACAGAGGCAACCACGCGATCGGTATTGGTTGTAGTTGAGAAGTTGGGCATAACCCAATCGCCCAATTCAGGGTCTTTGACATTCTTCGTAATAAGACCCGCCATTTGTCGAGCGAAATCACCAAAGTCGACAGTGTCCACAGTCCCGAACATGATAATCTCAAGCTCCTTCTGACCCTCATGTTCAACGAAGAAGGAACGCAGATCCTCAGCATTGGCATTGATGAAAAAGCTTATCTGGGTCAGGATGGCGAACCAGACATCTTCGGGACGAATGGTCAGGTGGTGATGTTGGCTATATGCATGACAGGCAGACCATACGAAACCATTTTCAGAGGGGCTTATGTGGCTTTCTTGGAGGAGGTTGGTGTTGAGGGAGGTTTGAATGATGCGTTTGCAACGACGGTAGTCGGTAGGTGATGCTTGTTTCATGAAGTCTTCAGGTCTTTCGACCCGAGGTCCTTTCCAAGCTGTGGCAGCATGGTTGACGATTGAGAGTGTTACTGGCATGTTGTGATTAAAAGATATAGGACAAGTGTGAAGGAGAGAGAGCGGAACTGGGGTTTAAATATTGATGGGGGGAATAATGGAGCCTGTTTCTGTTCGGATCAAAGTCTAGGCATCCATCGTGCGGGGAATCGTGTTAGTGACTCAATGGTTGATCTAGCGCTTATGGCGAATGACATACCTGGCAACTGGTTACATTGAAATGCTTTTGTGCAGTCAACGTGGTAAACGTAAGACGAGCCAAGAGGTGGGGTAGGAATAGGCAGCAGCACGCAGAAGAAAAGCCCTCTCATACATAGCGAACCTGACAAACTGTTAAAGAAAGGAATAAAAGAGTTATAGTTCAGTAAAGTTCAAGCTTGTACGCTGCATTGCGACTCAACTTCAAAACCAGCGCATTTAATCCCTGGCAAAACCTCCCAGTCATAAGGCGCAGATCCACTCACATAACCCTCGACTTCCTTCTCGAATCCGTGGCTTCCCCTAGGACTATTTGAACGTGGAGATAGACCGATGGACCCATCATCCTCAGCTCTACCAAACGACGAAGCGAGATGCTGTGCAAAGTTGATATCTGCATTCACAGATGCTTCGACAATGGTGGGATAGTGAATGCTGGTCTCTTTGCTTCCTTTGAGCAAATTCAGTGGATAGCATAGCATCGCCCAGAGCTCTTGCATCAGCCGGTCAAGTTCTGTCGTTCCGTGTGTTTGAGCGAAGAGATACGAGCTGTCAAGGGATTCGTCATTGAAGGCTCCAGCATCAACTTCATTGGCCGTCGTCTTTGGTAGGTGATCTTTGAGAATGTCCTGATATTCAGAAATGCGAACGTGGAATGCGTGTGCTATCCTGTCCCTCGTAGCGCAGATCTTGAGAATCTCAACGCATTTGTCTGAAAGCGTTATATCCTGTTGCGGGAACAGGCCAGCACCACCTACAAGGAAGCTTTTAACGGCTGCGTAGTTCAGTGTTAACCATGTAATGTAGCATTGATATCTGTTTCTTGTTTTAGTACAAGTCAAGCAAGGTTTGCACGCGATTAAGAAGAAACTCAAAGCAGGATCAAAGGATCAGGCGGGGTTGATAGAGAGTTACATCGTCAACCAGCAATTCTTCACCACGGCCTTTTCATCAAGTATAAGCCCTAGTAGTCGTGCTGAATTACGCGCCGCATGAACTCCTTGGATTATCGCCGATGTTGCTTCCGAGTCCGTTGAGCAAGTTACGATCTCTCCCTGTGTAGCAAGCAAGGCTCGAGCTTTTAGAATAAGCGCCGACATGTAAAACAAGTGCATGTAGAAGGTAACCCGTCGCTGATCGGGAGAGATCGTTGGGGAGTGGACCAAGGCTTCGAGGCGCATGTAAACAGGAAGACTTGACCGCCATAGTTCGAGGTCGTTGTGCATTTGTCTTAGAACAGCTGATGATAGAACCTTGAAGCATGCCGCCGTGCGAAGGATGTTGGCTTTGAGTACTGTTATCTGAGCCATTTTCTGCTGGAGCATGTCTATCACGTTATCCTCTCCTGTGCAGTCCAGCTTGTCGTCGTCCATCTGCTCCCTTGTTTCCTGAGTGATGTTAGCGGAGACCCAGCGACAAGGTAGTGGCTTAAATGAATGCACCGTGAAATATCCTGACTGGGAATGTGCCCGAGGCTGGCTGTGACCCAACCTCTCACAGTGATGAGTGCCTTAAGAGTCTTGATGTATCCCTTGAAATCGCTTTCCGAGAGATACGAGGGTCTTTCCCCTACAGTCAATCCCGTCGAAGACCCGACGAGGATACCCCGGTCTAGAGAAAAAGGTGAGTCAGCGAGGTATTTGTGGCCTGCCTCGGAAAGGCTTTACCTGTGTAGGTTATAGCCAGAGATGACTTGGCAATGACACTGTAACAGCCCAGACAGAAGCATATACGCATGACACGCAGCGGCGACTTCTCAAGCACATAATTCACAAACAACTGAGCCTTCTCAAAGAATTGAGTACAGATGTTCGCACCACCGTTGGATGAAGTCTGCTTGTCATATTGAAGCCCCAGTGCACAAATCGCCAGCAGTTCACCGTAAGCAACCCTTTTGTCAACCAGATCATCTGTGCTTGGCTCGCTTGCTAGGAATGTAGTCATGATCGAATCTACTTCAGATTTGGTGTAGATAGGGAACATGGTGCCAAGGTAGGAAAAGAAGCAGTCAATTCCATAGCGCAGGGACTGAACAATTGCGTCTGAGGCGTCGATGACAAGGTGTCATCCCCAAATAGTACGTCGCAATCCTTGGTCTGAGTCGATTTCGCTGTAGCCTTGAGTGGATGTCGGTCAGCCAATGTCGAGTTCTTTCCCTCCGCCTTGACAAAGTCAAGAGCCGAGTCTATACTCAGCCCGCCGCGAATCCGCTCAAACAGACTGTTAGCCTCGCTAGCAGGTCTGTCTTGCAAATACCTAAACAACGAGGTGAAAGATTCAACATTATCCTGCAGGGTCTTTTGCTTTTTCACGAGGTTTCCTACGAGGGCTTCTTCATCTGGGTAGTCGCAGCTTCGCATTTTGTACCGACAACCACCGCATTTCGGAAAAGCGCCGTCACATTTGATCTTCTTGGTCCTGCATGGTTGGCAGGCAGTCACGACTTTGGTACGAGATACCCGGCGCTGGGGCGGAAGGCCTGTGATGTCCCTGGGGGTAACGACCTTGTCAGGGGTTTCTGATAATCGCGGGAGCAGCACTCTCTGGTTCGTAGAAGGCGGCCTCATCATCGATGGGTTTTGATCCTTCCGTAGCTAAGCGCGGGGAAGGACAGGAAAAAAGCTTGGGAAATTAATTGATCAACGCCGCTTAGGTATTTCAGCAGTGTCTTAGAGCTTATTTTATCTTATCTTATCGCTGCCGTGCTTGAACCAATGCGGTGCCACTTATATCTATAATTACCCTCATCATTTGTTCATACTGCAACAGTCAGCAGCTAATCCTACAGCTGATTTTCGGAGTACCTGGTCCTCCGAGCACTTGCCCATATCGACATATAGACTCAGACTAAAGTGGTTGAGTGAGACCTTGCACGATGACAACCCTACAGGCGTTGTGGTCCTGACCTATACCTGTCAATTGACGACCAGGGGTTATCTAGTTAGCTGATCTACAAGTGTTCTGTTTTCGGAATGGCGGAACGGCTGGGGGGTCTTTTCCGCGGCAGCTAAAAGTAGCGACGAACCACCGCTTTACCGCATGTTGGCACCATGAACCTATAGGGTAACATCCGAGTATCAGAAACTACTTCCTTTAAGAGCAGGGGAGATAAAACGGTGAATTCGTTCTGTACAGCTTAATGCGTGGATAAGAGCACGTTAGTTGTTTTCCTGTCAATCTTACGCTAGCTAGTGTGGTACTGAAGAGGTTGACCATCTGGGAGCAATGTTGACGTCGTGAGCTCACCAGCAGCCTACCTTTTCCAATGTGTGGAACTCGAAGTACCCGGTGGAGTCTTATGTTTACGCTAACAATCACGCTCTTGTGTAGAACTAAGCACGTGCTTTAAAGCGATAAGGTGGAGATAAAAGCTCGGAACTCGGTTAATAGATAATGCGCTGCCTCAGTATGTAAACTTTAGAGGTTAACGGTGATCTCCTTCACTTCATTTTTTAACTAATTCTGTTAATTAAAACAATTAATATTTAAGATGAAGCGTAAGATTATAAATAAACTTTGTTTATCTTAAATAACTTAGGATTCCAGTGTCTAAGTAGAGGATAAGATCTGGACGTTTCTAACCTACTGGCTTGCCTGTTCATTGGTCTTCTCCGTTCGCCTTCAATATACTCTAGACAAGGTAAAAGTTCAAGATAGGCACGAAAACAAAAAATGCCTTCCGATTTGCCTTCCGTGATGAGACGGAGAAAGCCACGTTACCGCCATTTGAGCCGCTGTGGCTGACCAGGGAAGTTCATTGGATGCCATACCGCTGTCTCACTTCCTGTACCGTGATTTGATGTACATAGGCCTATAGCTTATCCGGACTGTATGATTGAAAAAAGAAAAAGAAAAGAAAGATCTGCAGGCCTCTCAACCCGTAGTCAAGGCTTCGAAACAGTCACGTACGCACACAGGATCGCCGGGATGCCTTGTCTGCCTTGGGCAGGTATGCATCGAGAGGCAACCAGCAGACAGCCGAAGTTGAGATGAATTGGATTACCTACCTGGACTTGTTCATCCATCAGCCCCTTTCAGATCTGTTCTGCATCCAGATCCTGTTCGTTGGAGAGAAACCACAACTTTTACATCTTGTTTGTCCCAATTCTGTCTGCCAGGTAATGGATATTGGATTACAGCGAAGAGTCTCACATGTATGTTGGAGTGTGCCTCGGAAAAACTCAAAAATAGTCTCACAGGCCACAACGAGCAAAAGCTCAAGCCCTCCGAATTATGGTAGTCCACTGCTCTATGCTGCCAGTTCCGACCATGCTAAAAAGGTGCAAAGCGAATCTTCGACTCTGATTCGAGAGAAGTACCCAAACCTGGTCGATATTAACACTGTTGATGTTCTGAAAGTGATCGGCTCGACACTTTATTGTTTCACACGAGGCTCGGAACAAGACCTCATCGAGACTTGCATCTCGATGGCTTTCCCCCTTGTTATCTTGGAGTGTCGCTCCCTGACAAATCTGCTGGCATCTCTAACATTGGCCGAAGACCATGGTGGCCAAGCATCTCGTCAATTCAACTCGAAATACTCTTCCGTCTTCAATAGATTGGACGACTATTTGGACTCAAAGTTGGAGTCTGCATGGAAAATAATCTTCAATAACTGGAAAAGCAAGGCCAAAGATGGTGACTGGATTGAAACCAAAATCAGTGACTTGAAGTCCAACCTTGCTGAGATTTCGCTTATGATCGATTCCGTCAAAGAGGCTTTCACACAAATTGACGAGATTGCCGGAACAACTCTTTGGGGGATTACAATAAAGGCAGAAAAAACATTCTATATGTTCGAAGAAGGCATCTCAGATTGTACGGCAAAAGCCGAAGAGCTGCGAATCAAAGAAGGTAAATACAACCTTCCTCCGGGTATTCAATGCTCTATCGCTTACCGTGGGAAGAGGTGAAAAGGTACCTTTCCCCAATAGCCCATACGTCTCGCCCGCAGTCATGGGCCAGTGGTTCCAGTCCGCCTCCATCAGGTGGCATCGTTCCGAGGACTTCATTTGGGAGAAGCCTGACTGATGCCGAAGGGCCCGCGGAAGTAAACACGGTCAAGGTCCCTTGGGGAAGATGGCGCAGGTCACGTAAGAAAGCCGCGGATCACTGGACCAAACTCTTAAATCTGGTGAAGTCTCCGGTGGTCCTGATACTCATAGCAGCGTTGCCGCTAGCAATCTACTCAACTATGCTTTGCGAAATGCCAGACAATATTCCTGCACTGGACAGCAACTTTTATTCCACAGCCAGCCAGTGCGTTTCCTCGTTCGCTGGGCTCTACGTCATCGTCAAGCCAATTTGGCACAAGGGAGAGGGAGGCAAAATTAAGACAAAATTTCCAAAGGTCTTTTACACGATGCTTGCTACGTCGTTGCTGACAAGTGTAGCAAGTGCTGTGGGCTATGCCTGGGACCCACCAGCTAGCATCCCTCTCGCGTATGTGTCTGGCTTGACACTGAATATTGCAACACTTTTGATCATTCAGGACTCTGGAAATCAGATCAAAGAAGGTTTTGAGGAGACCGGTCGTTTGGCAGCTGAAGTTGATAGGCTTAGAGGCCGATACTGATAAACGTCATGGGTAATTATTGCTAAGAAATACTGAAGCTAGTATAGTGGAAGAACTGCATAAGGAGGCGATGGAACGACGATGATGATGATCAGATAAGGTTTTAGTGATAGTCACACTTCCCACGGGCGATTATGACTCCTTTACCCTCACATGACCTTTTTCTTTTTGCTCTGCCCTATACATAAGGTTTAGGCACAACATAAATACCTTCCTTGCTTCCATGGGCTTTTTCCCTCTTCCTTCCACCTCCAACAACCTACAACCAACGATGGAATGACGTTGAATAGCTATACATATGTCGCTGCATCCTCGACATGATGTTTGGTGAACTCCAAACTGGTATACTGACCATTGATGTCAGAGATAGACAAACAGGGCAGTTTCGCCGCATATAATGTCTCCGGGGAACGAGATGCCGTGATAACGGTACTGATCTAGAGCTGAGGTCGAGAGACCGTTTATGGCCACTTGCTGTGCAAAGATCTGACGCTTATTTAATGTAATACAATGCATCTTGGCTACGACTCACCACGAGAAAAGCCGTTCTGTGTGTTCTTTTAGTTTAGCCTAAGGGGCTCTATCTATTTTTTAAGTTTTTTTAAGGTATAAGTCCCTAATATATATATTAAATTAATATAAGAATAATTATAAGTTTTAAACTTAAATACTAATAAAGGTTTAGTTTATAAGTATATTTTATAACTTATAAAGTTAAAGGTAGAAGGTTTTAGGAAGAAAAGGGAAAAGCTTGTAATTAACGCTGTAGCTTTTAATATAATAAAAGTTAATACAAGGAAGGGGTTCTGTCTTCTTTTAAACGGGTACCGCTAAAAGTCCAATATAGGATCATAGCAAAGGTGAGCCCTTGCCTGTCCGGAGCTGGTGCATGCGAATCCTAAGTTTGTGTCAGCTTCATATAGCTGCTGAGGAGTGGCGAACTGACCTCAGAATCGTATCCAGTGATAGAGTATATCATTTTCCAACGTCTTCCAAATCGAAACACCCTTTCAACGCTCTTATAGAAATATTCTTTTCTCATCTCACAAACAACGCCCACGGACTTCATTAAGTTCAGCGGGCTTGTGGGGCTTAGTATGCCTTCACAAACGCGTGGGCGTGGGAGGTCCTCTTCGCTCCCCTCGTCTGGAGGTATAGCCTCGTAGTACCGACGAACCGCCCCAAAGAACAGCAGGTAATACAAGGTGCTGACTGTGACCAAGCTCGCAACGATGACAGGAAAGCCGTAACCTGGAAAGACACTGTCCTGACCACCAGAGCCGCTGTAAGGGGGCACGGCATTGATCACAAGAATGGCCAAATTGAGAAGTACGTATACCGGGGTGTTTACGAGAATCAACGCTTCGAAGAAGCGCCCTGCCGGAGTCGACCTTTCCTCAGTCCTCCCAAGAGAGTTGAGAGACTCATTTCGAGATCTCAGGTTTAGATACCCCATTCCGAGAATCACTGGAGGACACATTAGAAATACTTCTTTATCTGAAACCTTTCTGTTGAACTTACTCAGAATGAAACAGTGGGTGTATGTCTGAATGTGGCCAGCTAAGCCAACTGACTCAAGAGTACTCTGAATGGAAGCCGAGATAGCAATGAAGGCTACACTCGCCACCCAGTATGCGATCAGCCCGCCCTGGGGTGACTTGTAGTGGAATGCGTTTTCCCTCGTCCTTTGACTTCTGTTCAGACAGTCATCCTGTTTTATATATCGCGACCATGGGAGAACTTCTGCCTGTCCGATAACTTGCTTCACTGATTATGTTGTTAAAAGCCCGTGGTAGTGAAAGGACAACGGTGTAACTACCTCGTGAGAAAGTGTAGATAATCGCATTGAGACTCCCGAAAGCCGAAATGGCTATGATGATGGCCCAGGCTCTTCTTGACGCCGCTGTATCTTCAGTGAGCTGGACAGTGAGAACATGTTAGTCACAGGTCTTGATGAGCACTGATGGAACTAGCTAACGTACCAAGGGGGCGTAGTTGATATTGCCGCCGCCTGCTTCAACCAGATCCCAACGAAGTGAATGGAGCTACAAGGATCAGTCAATCTATCATTCAAGAATAATGTTCTCAAGAAGCTTACAGAGACAGCAACGACTATGAGGTAGAGCGAACCAACAGTTATAGCAGCTGCAAGAAACCCCCGGTGTAAGACCTTCTGCTTACTGCGAGGTATCCCCCCAGCGACGAAGGTCGCATTCTCCCAGCCCTCATAACTGAAGAGAACAACAAGCAGTGCTTTGGCGAAAGAGACTTTGGATTCAACTTTATGTCGCTGAGACCAATCAAGAGCTCGGTCAGAGTCACGCTTGGTCACATCCTTGAGATCTTTGCCGAGTGCAGACAGACCGACGGCAATTAATCCGATCAGGAACCCAATCTTGATGACTGCGAGAAATTTGTTCAGTCTTCGACCAAACCCAGGGCTGAAGAACTGTGCCAGGCAGATAATGGAAAGCATTGTAACAGCGATAAATCGCATGAGGTGCTGATCCTCCTTGACATCGTCCACATTATCGATTTTATTTGCATGGATGCAAAGAAGAATCATGCGACCGAACTGTTGACTGTTGGTTGCCGAGTTGAAGAAAAGGATGAAGGAGAGAGCGTAGATGATGTAGGCTAACAGTCCATCACCCATCAGCCTCCTGTACCATCGCATGAATGTCGCTCTGAGTCCAGTGGAACGAGACCTTGGTTCGGTCGGTGGGTAATGCTGGGCCTCTGGACCTCCTCGGTGAGGTGCTGTTGTCGGCGCATCGATCGAGGGTGGTTTCTCCGAGGCTGTGATTTCATCGAGCTGCCTTTATTAGCCTTCCCGTGGAACCAGTCGTAAAACAACAGGGTCTTACGTAGATCAGCTCTCCACCGTTGTACGGAAGAACCTCAGCGTATTGAAGGTAGATGGCAGTGCTGTTGGCAAGTCAGTGAGTTACAAGCGGGATGTTGTAGATTAACGCAACGGATTCCAACCTCATCAAGCAATACACAAATCCTACACCAAACAAAGCCAATGTAATACTCTTGCTTCCTGTCATTCGGTACACTACAGCTGGAGATGAGTATATACCGGTGCCAATCATCTTATTGACGATGAGGGAAAAAACACCAAAGGACCCCAAGCCTTCATCCCAAACTCTTTGCGGTGTTTCATCTTGAGCATCGCGTCGTTTGAATGGGCCATTATCCTGTGGTATGTCAAGAGGGTCGGCCATTAACAACGGGGGATTTGGTGTTTCGAGTGCCATGTTACTGGTTATTCATACGCGAATTAGACAATGGGTTGTATGCAGAAGACCTGAAAGTGCTGTTGTGTCAAAGCTTCCACAGAGGGAAGGTTTCACTAGCGGCCATGGTACAGAGGGGGGGATTGGTTTTCAGTCGCTAAAGCCATTCTATAGTCTTCATGTGCGAACCAAGGGAGGGTAACCGGGCTCCTTCTTGTGGACACGTGCGGCTGAGTGACTGCGTCAGTAGCGCCCAGTCACGCCTCCGCGCGCGATGCAAGGAGGGCGAGGTTACGAAAGGATATACAGAGACTATTTCTAGAGGGGACAGAGTCTCTCGAAAGAGTCGACGGTATTGAGTGTGCCCAAATGCATCATTGGTTTCGCAATGCTTTCCGTATGGAGCTGGTCGGGTTGATGTGATATGCCCGTTAGCCAATCTTCTTACTCTGGAAGAGACTAAAATCTTATCACGTCACAAAAGGGCATGCCGTGGCTGAATCAACGGTAAACTCATCACAACATCTGAAGGAGGGTTGAAATAAGGCTTCCACCCTTCGCCCAGTTGGAGTGTGAGTGGCTTGCTGTGGCTGCCAATAGCTTGTTTTTAAGTGTGAACTTGGTTAAGACACGAACTGCCAAGCCTACTACCTGCAGGTAAACGCCATCATGATTGAGCGCCACCAACAATAAAGGATTCAGCTTTCAGCCCAGGTTGCATTTTCAAGCCGCGCACGGAAGGATGGCGAGGTCCCGGTCAGGCTCCCTCCCCAGGCATCCAGACCCAAGGCTCTTTCGGTGGTTTTATCTAGGTCTTCTCGCCCTTACGAAGATCGTGTCCTTGCAATCCTCTGCACTACAAATTCTGCCTTGGGTCGACATGCCTGTCATAACAGCTGTTAACCATTACGTACGAAAGGATGTGCTGGTGAAATGGCTTACTGGTATTTATGGAGAAGCTGGAGCTAGTGTTTAGTCGATCGAGGTACGAAAGGTCACATTCTCATCCCCATAGACCATCTCCTACAATTGGATTCGCTTTTGAGCAGCTGGCTGAAAATGGCACTTTAGGAAATTGCGAGCGGCAAGGCTGGAACATGGCAGGTCACTGCGCCCACAGCCATTACAGAGGTAGGCCTCGCGCAGCCTGGAGTTAATGGTAGTCTGACTCGATTCATAGAGTCAACAAGTTATATCGGCTGAAAGGTGCCAGCCAAAGAAAGCCCGCACTTTTGGCAAATAAAGTGTGAGGTGCTGTCGATTACAGCTGACAATACTGCCAATGGGGCTATAAGCCACGAGTGTCAAGGTTACGCTAGTAGTCGGTGTTTCAATGTCATATTATTCCATCTAGCAAGATGTCCAGTAGAAATTCCCATTTTGCACAGCAATAGGTACACTGGTACTTGTAAATGTATTTTAGTTCAGTCCTACTTGCCGGGCAAGTACAAGTACCTTGGCACAGACGCCGTTCCAATAATCACAGCGTCCACACATATCTTACCAGGGAGCGGGCACCTGTAATATGATGTGGAGCAAAGTACAGTAGGACTTGTACAGCCCGGATTGCCCCTCGCACCAAGTCACGTTTGCTAGCTATAAACATGACATGAAGCAAGGCATTATTCTCCATTCCTGCGCCCGACCATAACATCAGCCAGAAGGATACAAATAGTGCTAACACTCGCGATCACACTTTAAGGAATCAACATTTACTCTGCAGTAAAGTTGATGATGCACTTGATGTCTCGATCCCACATTTGGCCATTGCCAAGAACGCAGTATGACGTGCAATCTGCCCTCGCTCTGGAGAGTCTGGAGAATAGCCACGAGAAGGTCTTCTCAGGCCCGAACGAACGATTTGAAATCGAAGTGGCCGAGGTAACTTCAAAAGGTAGCCCAGTAATGTCACCGGCAATTTAAGATTAAAACAAACAACAGCTAATTTAACATGAATGGGAGTAGGAATTGAAGAGAACTGTTTAGAGAGCGATGAACAGCTCCAAGAGCATATCTCGAGATACCACGATCCTTTGACTCCTGTCGCTGGTGTCGACGGTGACATAATCAAGGGAGGAAAGGCCTCGTTCTTGTGAGTACTCCGACAATCACAAAACAATGATATTGCTACCCTTTCTAACCAAGCTCAGCTTATTGGAGCCTGCGTACGGATGGGGCCATCTACCCATAACAAAGACTGGGGCCATGAAGCTCTTTTCGGCCTTGCGCGCTTTTCCCGAGCTGTATCAATACGTTACAGCATTTGGCAACAAGACTTTTCCCCGTGACGAGGGATTTGCAGGTTTCGACTCTAATACTGTCATCGGTGATGACGGACTTTGGACTGAATTCGGTACGTTGGGTCATCCTTCATATGGATTTTTAAATAACCGTACCTTTACTAAGTCAAGATAAATAGAATCATGTTATCTCTTGAAGTACATTGACCGGCTAGATGTAAAAAGTCACGCTGAAGCCCCGTGGACAATCCGCCAAGCACTCATTTACCAGAAGGTCGATCGTCTTGATAACAGAGCTTCTTATCTTCTAGCAAGACTCCCAACATCAGTCAGTAAGTTACTGGGCGAAAGTGTACGAGACTCTGGGGAGCAGTCAGTGTTCGTTCAGGATTGGTCGCACTTTCATACGGCATGCTTTAGCAGCATCAAAGATAGTCTTCGCCAGTTCATCAATTATCTGGTAAAGGAGATCACAGAACTGGTACGTTTATCGTAAGCAAGGGTGATAAGGTAGCTGGCTAATTTATATCAATAGTTCAACCGGGCTATTATGGCTGGTGTGGAACCAGAAAAGTTGAACGAGTTCGATACGCTCCAAAGCACGGCGAAGGACTTCAAGGACCTTCAATATCTCTCTGATCAAGTTAGGAGAGTCATCAGCATCGTGGAGCTTAACATGCTGACATTGGAGTGTTTCCAAAAGAAAGTCCAAAATCTCATTAAACTGACTTTCCCTGGTTCCGAGCCAAGTGCTAAACTCAAAGAGTTCTTGGAGCAGTTGTCGAGATGCTATACCGAACATCAATTTGGTTTGCAAATCGCATCTTCTATTCTCGACCGTGCGAAGGCGACCTCTGATCAGGTATTAGGTTTTACTGTCAGGATCGACTTACATGGTTTTACTAACTCATAACAGTTGCGGGACACTGTGTCAATGAGGAATGGAGAGTTCAACAAGACCAGCACAGAAATGACGAGTCGCAACACATCTGCTATGTGCGAACTGGCCAATAAATCAGGACGCGAAGCCTATGTCCTGAAGACGCTGACAGTCCTGGCACTGGTCTTTGTACCAGCTGGCTTCGTTGCCGTATGTCTCTCCAATGGTCGATCTATGCATCTTCTGTAATTGTTGGATCTGTGACTAACACATACAAGGATTTTCTACAGATGGGCTACGTAGCCCTTAGGCAGGAGAACCCTATGCAGTGGTCTGCTGCAGCCGACTTGAAGATCTATGCCATTCTGTCCATCCCTCTGATCACACTAACCATGCTGATATACGCAGTTGTGGAGCTTGTTCAAAGGGCGAATGAAAGGAAATTGGAAAGGAATGGGCCTGGCATTGTTTAATTCAGTATATAAAATCTTTGATCTTAAACGTGTCGTTTACCGACAGCTGTTACCTGAGGACATGTTTGTATAATGTATCAACTTCGCAAATATCGTATGAACATTTATATAGAAAAGGTCCTGTGGTACTCACTGATCACATGATTAATCATTCCGCTATTTACTAATAGTTGCTTAATAAAAACGCTTAAGGTCTAGTATTAGGTCAGAATAGAGTAGCACCGGAGTAACATGTACAATCTCACCTTCTGAAGTTTCTAAATCGATGCCTATACTCTCTATTTTAAAGTATTCTCTAATCTGCTTATAGTTAGGCTTAAGCAGTACAGACAATAATACATGCGCAGTCTCATTCGAATCCTTAGACTGCTATGCCAGGTATACTAGTCTTTCGTTAAAGTAGATATTTTAGCTAGGATACCGCGAGGGGCCAAGCTCCCATTCAGCTTCAAAAGTATATTATTTCCACTGTACTATCCGTTTCCTTACACCGATTGAGATCTAGAAAAAGAAAAAAAAAAAAAAACACGCTTACGTATTAACTTAAGACATGTAAAAACTACAAATTGCTGCTATCAGAAAGTACCAATCGTTAACGCCTCCGTTTTGGTACTGGCTCACCCTACAACGTCGGTACTGAACCAATTCAAGGGTTCTGTCGCAATGCAGGGATCAAGGGAGCTAGGAAGATTACCATCAGCTCCAGCTTATTAGCTAAACTAAATACAGTTAGAGAGTTACGGAAAGGGAGACTACAGTTCACCCGACCATCGCCCCCCCTATGTTATCTGACCCCCCCACCTAAAATAGACCTAACCTGACCATTACTACAGGGCATAGCCTCTAGCTGATTGGCTTACTAAGGCCCTTAAGCTAGCCTAAGTAGGTAAGCTTCCTTTTGCTTAGTTAGTTAGCCTTAGACCTTATCTTATCTATAAAGAGAGATTTTCTTTAAGTTAGATTTAAGTAGTAGTAAATAACTTAAAAAAAAAAAATAAAGTATTTAACTATATCTTTAAGTACTATAGAAAATTATAGATTCTTTTATTTATTTTTATGAAGTGTATAGCTATAGATATCCTATTAATTAAAAATCTTATCTTATCTTATCTAGATAAGCTAATGGCCCCACAGCGTTGGTTAGGTCAGGTCTGTTTTAGGTGGGGGGGTTAGATAACATAGGGG